>LBNU01026105.1:100824-117878 GCA_014162995.1 Artemisia annua
AAAAAAAACATTTTAAAAAAAAAAAAAAAAAAAAAAAAAAAAAAAAAAAAAGGATAATAACCTAAACCAAAACCAAACCAAAGCATACCAATAATAATCTGTTTATATGATTCGAACTTTGGTAATAAATCTACATAAAAACCAATGCTCAATACAATATTGATCAGTTAATAGGTTTCTTGTGCAAAACAAACCTAAGTTTAGTTAACTTGTTTCAGTATAAAGAATCTCGAGTTTATATTTGATTCATGATCTAGTTTCTAAAGCAGAACCTTCTAACTAATATTGTACCGAGGAAATTAGAAGGCGGAAAGAAGACTTTAAACGAAATTATAGACCCCAAAACATGTGAAATGCCATCCTAAAAATAAGTGTGGAGGGAGATAACTACGTAACAAACTAGCATACATGCAAAAGAGCAAAGGCAACAAGGTTTTTTATGAGTAACACGACAACATGCATATTCTGTATGCTAATTTTGTCTCACATTAGCACATACAAATTTAACAACATTGATTCATGACTGTCTTGATTGTCGAAACGTCTTATGAGAGCATTCCCTCGTGAATTGCTAAACGAACTTGTTCATCTTGCAACTAGTACGTTGATCGATCACCTCATAACCCACAAAGATATCACTTGGAGAATTTGTATAAAGAATGATGAAAAGAATTTTATAGCATCAATTGGGGTCATCCGTGGGATTTTCAAGTTCATTATTTTAGTTACAAATAGTCTATTGAATAACTAGAATCAATAAAGGGCCATACAATAAAATATTCTATCTATATCAAGATTCAAGACTTTAACCAACAAAACACATGATTTCCTAAAATATATCCATATTATCCCAGTTGATTATAGTATCATATAATTAGTTATAACTAATTTTAACTTCACATCCAAATGTATATTTCTTTTATGATTTCCTTGAAATATTTTACACTAAAGATAGTATAATTTGTAGATACTTTCAAACTTTTTAAGTAATGCGTGGATTCATGATTCTTGGATGAGCACAACATTNAAAAAACCATACACACACACTACTTACTATGAAGGTAAAGGGATCTTGTGCTTTTGATTTTTAGGTCTCTATGCTCCTGATTTGTGAAAGATCCAATGTCCTAATCCCAAGGCTGTCAAGATCGCGATCCCGCGCAGGATCGTTTTTGTCTTTGCAAGATCGAGATCGTAGGATCGGATCGCGATCCTACGATCCTACCAATTTGTCATATTTTGTAAACAAATGATATACGAGTCAAACTGTTTTACATTTCTACTCAACGTCAAAGATAAATTCATATAATATCTTCTTGAAAATGACAAAGTTCAAATTTCAAACACCAAAGTAATAGTAAAACACCAAAAAGTCAAGTTTCAATCGTTACATTAACGATTTAGTGGAATAATATTACATAACATAGGTCATAAATGTCTCAAAACATACGAGCCATCAACATGATTTCAAAGAAAACAAACGTTTCATAAGTGGCATTCTAAAACATACCCTTTTATTAGTTTAATCACAGTGAAGTAAAGTAAATTAAACTATTGAACACTTTTTGACTATAACTTATTTTTTGAAACGGACTATAACTTATTTAAAAAAGTAGAAAACTATGTATAAACTATAATCTATTTAGAAAATGAAACAATTGTAGTTTACTCATTAGACATTAGTAAAACACATGTTTGTTTTTTTGGCCTAAGCAAGTGGGATGGACTTTAAAAAAAAAAAAGAAAAAAAAAAGTGAACTCGGATCGCGTGTCGATCTTACGATCTTACGTGCGATCCTATGATCTTACTTACGATCCTACCTCAGATGCGATCCTACCACGATCCTACACGATTTTGACTGGTGTGCACGTAAGATCTTACGTGTAAACTCGCGAGTTTGACAGCCTTGCCTAATCCAATTACTTAACTCCAAGATTCTGAGAAATTTTCAGAAAAAATACAACCATATCAAATAAAGTTAAACACAATGTCTCAAGATAGGTTACTTAGAAACTTAATCTACGATTATACGTTTGTACTCGATCTTGATATAACTTCATTTCTTTATAACCAAAATGAATAAAAAAACGATGTAATCGATAGACATAATAGTTTCTTTAGGGAAAAGCAACATAAATCCTAAAGGAGGACACTAATAAAACTAGTAAACATTCCTTACACAACAATATACAATAGAAAGCTTTACAAGAAAAGCCTTAATTTGCGTAAGAGTCAAATAGTGATTGCAATGGTAAAATCCCTATAAAAAGGGTTTGCCATTATTCAAACAAAACCACACTAATTTCTTATACTAAACTACTTTTCATTATGGATTTCCCAAAGGGACAGTCCTTCTTTTGTGGTTTCTTCTTAGCATTCTTGCTTTGCACCAATGCAGTCCAAGCCAGCCCAAATTACAAGGATGCCCTTGCGAAATCCATATTGTATTTCCAAGGCCAGAGGTCTGGGCGAACGCCCACGTCCCAGAAGTTCCCTTGGAGGTCTGTTTCTGGCCTCGGCGATGGTTCTCAAGCACATGTACGTATAACAAAAAACCAAAACACGAGTTTCTTTATTTCTTTCTCTTATTTTTTTTTAGAAATAATTGAAATGCTAACTAATATGATATTTGTAGGTGGATTTAGTTGGAGGGTACTATGATGCAGGGGACAATGTGAAATTCAACTTTCCTATGGCGTACACGACAACTATGCTAGCATGGAGTACATTGGAGAACTCGAAGCCATTGGGCCCAGAACTAGCTAATGCGAGAGTGGCAATTAGGTGGGCGACTGACTACCTTATCAAGTGTGCTACAGCCACCCCTGGTGTACTTTATGTTGGTGTTGGAGACCCGAATGTTGACCACAAGTGTTGGGAGAGGCCAGAGGATATGGACACGGCCCGAACTGTTTACTCTGTCTCCAGAGATAAACCAGGGTCTGATGTTGCTGCTGAAACCGCAGCTGCGTTAGCTGCTTCTTCCTTAGTGTTTCGAAAAGTTGATCCCGTATATTCAAGGTTGTTGTTGAGAACCGCAAAGTCCGTGTTTCAGTTTGCTGCACAATACAGGGGTTCTTATAGTGACTCCCTTGGTAACGCAGCTTGTCCATTTTATTGTTCTTATTCCGGATACAAGGTAACCTCTTATTTTCGAATAGATACAAGCGTAGTGTATATATTATTGCTTGTATCTTGAAATTAATTACTTTTTTTGTCATCAGGATGAATTATTGTGGGGAGCAGCATGGTTGCTAAGGGCGACAAAGGATGTAAAATATCGCAATTTTATTGATACATTAGGTGCTAATGATGCTATAAATTTATTCAGTTGGGACAACAAGCTTGCTGGTGCTCGAGTTCTTTTAGCTAGGGTAACTATAAACTAAACTATCCATATATGTTCAGTACTTTTAGCCTTTTTTTCACTCGTGTTGTATTAATTGATAATCGGTTTATTTTCATTAGGGGAGTTTGGTGGCTAATGATAGGTCATACGACACATTCAAACAACAAGCTCAGGATTTCATGTGCAAAATACTACCCAATTCCCCTTACTCAAGTACACAATATACTAAAGGTACAATTAATCACAATAATCAACACGCAGAACATGGTTCAAGGAAGCATCATATTACGGTTAATCATGATTATCTTGTTATGTTGTCGCAGGAGGTCTAATGTTTATACTACCTGATAACAATCTCCAATACGTAGCAGCCATATCCAACTTGCTAACCACCTATGCCAAATACATGAAATCGGCTAAAAGCACCTTCAATTGTGGCAACATCTTAGTGACCCATAATACCCTAATCAACCTTGCAAGAAAACAGGTATAGTTATCACCTTTCTTTATTCTTACTTTCATAGGGGGTGTTTGGGATTGCTTATTACAAACTGCTTGCGTGCTTAGAAACCAAACTGGCAGCACATAAGACGTTTTACTCAAACACTAAATACTGCTTATCTACTTAGAAAGTAAGCAGATAAAGACTCAAATAAGCAATGGAAAATACCCTTTAAACCTTTTTATCCGCTTAATCTTTTTTGAAGAAAAGCTATCATAAATAAGTTGAGCATTTCAAAACATTTTAAATTTTACTTACGCAGTATGAAAGTCATATCGTTTACATATCATGACAAAAGACTAAACAACATTTATGCATGTCTCAGGTGGACTATATATTAGGGGACAACCCAATGAGGATGTCATATATGGTAGGCTACGGCACAAACTACCCGAAAAGAATTCATCACAGAGCATCCTCATTACCATCGAAAACATCTCACCCACAATCATTTGGCTGTGATGGAGGTTTCCAACCATACTACTATAGTCCTAACCCAAACCCCAACATACTAACTGGCGCAATAGTCGGTGGTCCCAACAATAACGATTTCTACCCTGATGAACGAACCGACTACAGTCACTCAGAGCCTGCTACTTATATTAATGCAGCTATAGTTGGTCCTTTAGCATTTTTATCCGGGAGATAAACTCCCTACAACATTAGTCTATGTGTTATATTTAAATGTTGTAACAAAATTAAGTACATCCCACCTAAAACAAGTTGGTGATGTATACAAATATTTATTTAAGTTGTAGTAATCATATGGTTATGTTTCCTTTTGAGAAGTTCTAATGATAATGTAGGCCTGTGATTAAGCATGGTGTTTGCTTCATATTGATTGGATTATATCCTAAGTCACATGACTTCTTTTGGATACTATTATATTATACATGTAATAAGTTGTGTCACTTGTAAATAAATTATGGCGTAAAAAACATGTTGTCAAAGGTTTCAAATAGATTAGCTTTGAATATTGGGCAGCTTTATGTGTTAAAATGATTAAAGTTTATGGAATAAGACTCTATGATTTATGAAGATTAAAATGTAAGGTTTAAGAGTTAGAAGGAATAAAAGAGGTTGATTGCCGGGACACTATTCCTACTTGGTTTGACGGTTAACTTTGACCGCTTATCTAAGCGAGTTGACGGGTTAATCCGTTAAACCCGCTATACCTAGAAGTTAAACACAATTATAGCGTGAAAAACTTGTTTTAAAGCTCATTTGGGACGAACCGATTATGGTTTTCTTTAACTGAATCAAATATTACGGAGTAGTAAATAAGAAGTAAAAAAATTTAGTTAGCCCAAACTTAAGCCCGGTTTATAATATGATACAAAATTACAAATACAAAACCAGTACGATGTACCATATTGATACGAATACTAAGTTGATACAGTATCATGTTTTTTTAGGCATCAAAATTTCAGTATCCGGTTTTATCCAATTTTGAATTGTTGCATATCCTTAAAACATGAGAAAAAATAAAATAAAAAAGTGTAGTATGTTTACACTTTAAGGTCGCCAAGAATATTTTTCATTTTCATACAAGTACTGATTTTTGGTGAGAAATTCTATAAAGGCATAAACCATGATTTGGTCATTGTTGGTTGACCTCTTTATCCTCAAATCACGCCATTTTTTCACTTCCCGATAATCTTCAATTCTTCTTCATTATATCTTTTTTCACTCCATATATGATATATCTTTACAAAAATATATGTTATGCTTCACTTGGTATTCTCCAAAAAGTGTAAATCGGTGGGAACACCCTAATCTCATGCATTTTTTGATGCCAACCGGACCCTTCCCCAAGGACCCGGCCCCATGCGATGAGCACTTGTTCTCATTGACCTAATTAGTCGGGAGTTGGGATCTAACCCTAGGCCATTTTCTCCAATAGGCCCTCCTTAGACCGGTCAACTGAGCGTTTGCGGTGGGGTAATGGTATCATTGGACTTTAGTGCCAAGAAAGAGACTTGAACTTGGGTCTATTGACTCAAGCACAAGCACCTTACCATTGGACTAAAGCTCCAATGATTGATTCACTTGGTATTCTAACACCCGGTCTTTTAATTAACTCGTCTGAACTCCTGGTTTACGATTGAACCAGTTTAAAAGTACGTTAAACTTTTCATTTTTTTCTTTTGCCAAAAACCGGTTTCGAGTCACTAAATTTGTTCCAGTTTTTGTTGCCCAAATTCGGTTTCTATTAAAAATTTCTTTTCTGCCAAACACCAGTTCTAGTTTCTATTGGTAGATTTGTGTGTTTGGATTAGCTTACCTAATAGGGTGAAGATAATCAATGTAGCTGGATATCACTTAGAATTATGTAATCACTTTCCCAAGAAAATTATTCGATCATAATGCCTGGGTTACACAAATATCTCCTTGGGATAAAATCAAGTGTTTGTTCTTGATTTAGACACAAATCAAAGAACCCTTTCGCTTCTAAATATTTAGGTTTTTCTGTGTGTTTTCCATGTAGATATGTCTTCCTATTATAGGAAAGGGAAGTGATTTGCACACTCCCTTGATTGATTGGCACACTCTAATTTAGAGTGTGCCAATCAATTTGAAGAGTGTGCAAATCACCTCCCTATAGGAAAACTCAAAGTCCAATTAAATTATGATAATTAATTGGCCTATTAATCACATATAATATTCCTTCATTACAGGGACGAGTAATTCAGACTCGTGCGTTGCACACGGGCTCTATTTAATTGGTCATAGTGTAATGTGCAATAATTTTTTTCGTTATTAGACTTTTGTAAGTATGGCCTTAGTTGATCGGTAAATTTTATATTTAAACTTTTTATGACGTGTGATCTTATATACGATACCACCAGACGCGCCCCAGCTTCAAGCGAGCTCATATTAGTAGTTATTTATAAAGTTTATATTTTGTATTTATTCTCAAGATTGTAATATTATATTTAAACTTTTTATAACATATTAGTAGTTATTTATAAGTTTAGATTTTGTATTTATTCTCAAAATTGTAACATCCCTATATTTTGATATAAAAGTAATATGTAATCTTCGGTACATATTTTCGTCATTATATATCTAAGTTGTGATTGTATCACACCTTTTCTAAGCATGACACACATTTAAAATAGTTTATTGACATGTAAGCTTCGGCACTTATTTTCATCATTATATATCTAAATTGTGATGGTATCACATATTTTCTAAGCATGACACACATTTAAAATAGTTTATTGACAATAAGTTCATAAGTTGTGATGTTACCACAACTTTTGTTGGTCAATAAGTTCCTAAGTTGTGATGTTACCACAACTTTTGTTACCATGGCATGAAAAATGTTGGTGCCTTTATTTCTGTCAGTTTTAATTGAGGTCGAGTCAAAAACTATGTTTGCCACTAATTTTCATCATAAATAACTTGGGCTGCCTCAGGACCCGTGCGAAAATGATTGTGTAAATTGTCGGGTTGTTAGTATGATGGTGAGGCCCAAATATACAACAATAGTTTATTGACATTAAAAGAGTATATGTGAAGAGACTTTTTTCAAGATGTTACATTGAAAAGAGTCTCTTCACATGTAATATTTTAATATGTATAAGTTACATAATTATTTTAAATATGAAGCGATGACATTAATGTTGGAGACTTTTTATATTAATCTCCGTGCGATGCACACATGTTTGGAATGCCTCAGGACCCATGCAATGCACACATATTGGATCTAATTGTTTTTTTGGTAATGTTCAGGACTAATTTTCGATTCATGTTTGAAACTCTCATTTTTTGTGAAAGACGGACTTCGTTGTTCAAATAAATGACATTATTAAAAGCGAACTATAAAACAAATTTCATTTTTAATAAAACTATAAAAACATAAAACATTAAAGTAATTAGTATATTCAAGAGTATAAATTATAACTCGTATAATAAAAAATCAGATCCAATAACCCAAGTCCGAATCATAAACCCGCTCCAATCAATTAATAGACCCCACATTTAACTAAACACAATTTTCTTCTCCTTTATATACTTCTTCGATTTAGAAGATTCTCATTGTTAAGATGATAGTGTGAAGATATTTTTATTATATTTTTATTATATACTACCCCATTTTCAATATGTAACATCGACAAATTTACACAGTCATATCAAACATCAAAGTCACGCAATATTCCACGACGTTTAATTAAGAAAGTGACATTAACACACCGCAAAACAAAAAACTACATTAAGAGCAAAAGTATTAAAATGCACCAACAAAATGTAGTAATAATTATTGACTAAAAATTCAATGCTCGTCACATTATTTTCAATAAAATTACTTGCTAACGAATCAATAGTATTAACCCGTTTATCGGTATTACATGAAGTAAAATATTGCATGTTTAATTTGTAACGTACTATTAATATGAATGCTAAGTATTCATTCCACCGGTGGCCGTGGCGTTGTTCTTGTTGTTGTTGTCTTTGTCGTTGTTGTTCATTGGCCTTTTGCATGTTTTGTTATTGATACAATTTTTGTGACTTCTCGATCTCTTTCTTTAATGCTTCTTGACGCGCTGCGAAAAAAATTAGATATAGTTGATCGTTAGTAACTTAAATACAGTTAATCAATATATTGCATTTTCGATCAAATTGAAAATGTTCGTGCATTTTCCACTTAATTGATAAAACAACGATGTGTAGGATCTCTTAAACCATTAGAGAAGATGATGTTACTACAAAACTTCCTAAGCACCATCTTTATGTCCTACATTGTTATACACACAAAACACACGTGAAATTTACATGAACCAATATAAATCAATATGCTAAATAAATAAGACGATATGATGCTTACTTTACCACCATAATAAGTTGTAGCCCAATGTGCACGCGGTGTGGAGAAAGTTGTGGTTTGTTGTGTGTGATTTTTGACACATTATATAGTTGATAAAATATTTGTAACTCATGGACGGGAAGCAGGGCCGTCCCATGGATTTTAGGGGCCCTGTGCTATATCGACAATATAGGCCTCTCGAATAACATCAAAGATTTAAATATGTAAAACTCGTTCAAAAAAATAATATGTGTAAAACAACTATAGAAAAAAGCAAGCATCCGAAAACAATAGAAGAAATGTATAACATGTCTTAATTTATCCCATTTTTTGTGTAAGAACGACCGGACCCGTTTAAATGCTCTTTAAAGAAAATGTGTAAAAGAAAATCACTTAAATAACAAATTGGACTAGATTAAACAACTTTCTCAAACCTTGGGCTGAAAGTGTAACTGTTGTGAATCCATTTATGATAGAATCAAAAAAAATAGGATAAAAGTGTAATATTCATAAACCTTAGGATTCAAAGTAAACATTACCCAGGTTATCATCTTCAAAACTGATATATACTCATACCTTTCACTCGTATGACTCTGTTTTTCTTTCTCTTTCAATCCTTCAAAACTGATATACCTTTACTCATAACGTCAAAGTCTTATGTTTTAAAGTACTTTTTCATCACTTTTACCCCATTTACCGAATTAAACTAGCCTTGCGTTATAAAATCGGGGGCCCTAAAATTTTTGGGGGCCCTGTGCGGTTGTACACTTTGCACACCCTAAAATCCGGCCATGATGGGAAGGTAAAGAGACTAACTACCATTAATTGAGACGCTTGATATTGAAAATACTCTTTATAGCAAACTTATTAAACTTAAGGGTCTAATATGTAAGTTATTTAGCCTATTATAACTAATACTTAACTTTGGTGTTGGTATTGTAAGTTTTGTTTATGCAGGGTCTTAAGTGGAACTTGTGGCTATATAAGGATTGAGATGGAAGCTAGGGTTTTTATAATCACAGTTTTATCTCTCGAATTCACACAGTTTTCTCTCTTAAGTTCATCATCTTTCTCTTGGTTTCTGGGTTGTTAATAGTTTGGTTTAAAGGGTTTATCAAGATCTTCTTGATTGTAATCTGGGTTTAAATATTGTTTTAGTATTAGTTTGATTTAGTGTGTGAGTTTGTAAGCAGCATCTTATAGAGAGACTGCTATCTTTCTTTTGTATTGTATCTTGGCTTGAATCCGTGTTGGGGACAAGTCTTCAGTGTTTATTGTTATAATAAAAGAATAAATCACCAAAGGGGTGGTTGGTTGGGTGATTACACCTTGTGTTTAGTTGTTTTGATACCATTTTAACATGGTATCAGAGCTCTAGGTTCTGATCTGGTGGGTTTTTGAGATTCTAGGGTTTCGAGGTTTTTGGGGGTTTTTGAAATTAAAGGGTTAATTGGTTAATTGAGGCTGTTTCCTTAACGGCCGTGGTTGATTTGTTCTGGTTTGGATTGATCTGGTGATTTTGTGGGTTTTCTTGATTAGGGTTTCAAAAACCCTAATTTGGAAATTTGGGGATTTGTTATCTCTGGTGGTTTCTTGGTGGTTTGGGCCCGTTCTTGATTACAATCTCACTAGACTAAGTGAATCTAGTGAGTTTGTGATTCATTCCGCTGATATATCACTGTAAGTGCATTTTTTTCCTTTAAGCAAACACTTACCTAGTCAAGAAGGTGCAAACAGAGTGGTTAACACCTTGACCTGCCACCGTGAGTGGTACGGAAACCTGCTCTGGCCACTCTCAGTCTTCTTGGCTGGTATTTCGTTAGGCTTGGGTGTGAGTTTAGTTTTTCTAGGTTGTTTGTGTTTAGGTCGAAGGAGGATATAGGTTTTGGGATTGAGAAGTTGTTGAGATTGGTTGTCTGTTTGTTCTTGGTTGTTATTTGTTGGTTTCTGTTTGGTTTAGTTGGTTTCTTGTTTGTTCTTGTTTGTTTTTTGTGTTTCTAGTTGTTTCTTTGTTGTTTCATTATGGCTATTATGATCAGTAGTCTGGATCAGAGTAATCCTTTGCATCTTCATTCTAATGATTCTAATAGTGCTTCCATTGTTACTGTTAAATTGACTGGAGTAGAGAATTATAGGATTTGGGCTAGTGCTATTAAGTTGGCTATACAAATTAAAAATAAAATGGGCTTTCTTGATGGTTCTTGTGTTAAATCTGATTATGTTGCTAGTCCTTTATTAGAAGCTCAATGGGAAAGATGTAATGTTGTGGTGTTGAATTGGATTTTAACTTCTTTGTCTCAAGATGTGTATCTTGGTCATGTGTTTTTTGAAAATGCTTCTGTTGTGTGGAAAGATTTAAAAGATACATATGATAGAATTGATGGTTCTGTGGTTTTCAATTTGCTCCAAAAGATTAATAACTTCAAACAAGGTGGTTTGCCTGTTTCTGAATATTATCATAAGTTGAATTCTCTATGGAGAGAATTTGACATTCTCACCAAACTTCCTGACTGTGTTTGTGATGCTAGAGTAGAATTGATTGATCATGCTAAACTGTTAAGGCTTATGTTTCAGGGGGGGATTCCTCTTATGTTTTGGCCTGAGTGTATTTTAACTGCTACCTATTTGATCAACAGGCTTCCTTCCTCTGTTCTAAATGGCAAGTCTCCTTTTTCAATGGTGTATAACAAAGAACCTAATTTGTCCCATCTTAGAAGTTTTGGGTGTTTGTGTTTTGTTACTATTTTAAAGACNCTTGTCTTTTGTGTTTCTAGTTGTTTCTTTGTTGTTTCATTATGGCTATTATGATCAGTAGTCTGGATCAGAGTAATCCTTTGCATCTTCATTCTAATGATTCTAATTGTGCTTCCATTGTTACTGTTAAATTGACTGGAGTAGAGAATTATAGGATTTGGGCTAGTGCTATTAAGTTGGCTATACAAATTAAAAATAAAATGGGCTTTCTTGATGGTTCTTGTGTTAAATCTGATTATGTTGCTAGTCCTTTATTAGAAGCTCAATGGGAAAGATGTAATGCTGTGGTGTTGAATTGGATTTTAACTTCTTTGTCTCAAGATGTGTATCTTGGTCATGTGTTTTCTGAAAATGCTTCTGTTGTGTGGAAAGATTTAAAAGATACATATGATAGAATTGATGGTTCTGTGGTTTTCAATTTGCTCCAAAAGATTAATAACTTCAAACAAGGTGGGTTGCCTGTTTCTGAATATTATCATAAGTTGAATTCTCTATGGAGAGAATTTGACATTCTCACCAAACTTCCTGACTGTGTTTGTGATGCTAGAGTAGAATTGATTGATCATGCTAAACTGTTAAAGCTTATGCAATTTTTAATGGGTCTTGATGACATATACCAACCAATAAGGAGTAGTTTGCTAACTAGGGAAAGTTTACCTGAAGTTAAAGATGCTTTTGTCATTATTTCTAGAGAGGAATCTCATAGAGGGATTCCTAATACCTCTGTTAAATCTGAGAAGGCTCAGATTTCTGCTTTTGTGACTAGACCAAATGGGAATAATAAAAGAAATAATAATAACAATTGGCCTAGTAACAATGTGAACAATAATAGAGGAAATTATGATAATCTGTTGTGTAAGCATTGTGGTTTAAAAGGACACACTATTGATAGATGTTTTGAACTAATAGGTTATCCACCTGGATTCAAAAAGAATCCTAATTTGAAACCTGTTAATGGCTTTAATAGAAGTAATAATGCTGATGTTAATAGTGATGTCAAGAATGCTAGCACTCTGTCTTTCACTAATGAACAGGTTCTGAAGTTGATGAGTTTGTTAAATGACAAAACCAGTCTCCCTGCACATGCCAATATGGCAGGTAGTGCTTCTTGTTCCTTCTTTAATTGCAATGTGTTTTTTAATCAAAATTTCTATAGGTTTTTTTGTGCCAATTTGAATGTTAATGGTGTGAGTTATCACTTGGGTTGGATTATTGACTCAGGGGCTAACCAACATATGACTAATAGCACTGAAAAAATGTTTGGGGTTGTTGATATATCTGATTTAAAAATGACTGTTGGACACCCTAATGGTACTTTGGCCAAAATTACTCATGTTGGAAATTTGAGATTAAATAATAGTGTGGTTTTGTTTGATGTTTTAGTTGTTCCTGAGTATTCTGTTAGTCTTTTATCTGTTCACAAGATGATTAAAGATAGTAAGTTGTTTGTTGGTTTTGATGAGACTACTTGTTATATTCAGGATTTGAAAAGGGACAATGTTCTGGGGACTGGTAGTGAATTTGGTGGTCTTTATGTGTTTGATAAAGAAGTTGTTAGTCCAGCTGTTGTGAATAAGAGTGAGTTTTTTGTTTGTTATGTGTCTAAGGAGGTCTGGCATAATAGACTTGGGCACCCTGCTAATCAAGTTTTACAAGTGTTAAAAGGTTCTTTGAATTTGACTAATTTGAATCATGAAAGTCCTTGTGAAGTTTGCCATAAGGCAAAACAGAGCAGGGATCCTTTTCCTTTAAGTGAAACTAAATCATCTGTTTTTGGACAACTTATACATCTTGATGTATGGGGTCCTTACAAAGTGATTAGCAGGGAGGGGTTTAGATATTTTCTTACTGTTGTTGATGACTATAGCAGATCTGTTTGGGTGTATATGCTTAAAACTAAAGATGAGGTATTTGGAATGTTTGTTAATTTTTACAACTTAGTGTTAACTCAGTTTGATAAGAAAATTAAAGTCATAAGGTCTGATAATGGGACTGAATTTGTAAATCATAAAATGACTGATTTTGTTAATACTATGGGTATCATTCATCAAACTTCTTGTGCATACACACCACAACAGAATGGTATAGCTGAAAGGAAACATAGACATCTTTTGAATGTTGCTAGAAGTCTTATGTTTCAGGGGGGGATTCCTCTTATGTTTTGGCCTGAGTGTATTTTAACTGCTACCTATTTGATCAACAGGCTTCCTTCCTCTGTTCTAAATGGCAAGTCTCCTTTTTCAATGGTGTATAACAAAGAACCTAATTTGTCCCATCTTAGAAGTTTTGGGTGTTTGTGTTTTGTTACTATTTTAAAAACTTCTGATAAGTTTTCTTCCAAATCTGAAAAATGTGTTTTACTTGGATATGCTAGTGGTAAAAAAGCTTACAAACTTTTGAGTCTTGAAAATAGAAATGTTTTGTATTCAAGGGATGTTAAATTTTATGAGACTGTTTTTCCTTATAAAATGAGTAAAAATGTGGTTACTGATTGTGAAGAGTCTGAGGTTTCAAGTTTAAATTTCTTTGACAGTTTTGAGTCTGAAACTACACCTAAAACTTCTATTCCTGATCCTCCCAATGATGATAATAATATAGAAGGAGATACATCTGTTGGTAGAGAGGGCAGGGATCATCAACCAGATGAGGCTGTGAATACTCAATTACCTGGATTAACTGAACAGATACAAAGTCCAGTGGTTGAGAATGACTCACAGTCTCCTGGACATGATGAGATACACTCTGCTACTCCTTTAGGTGAAAATTTAAGATCTGAGGGAAACAGTGGTTCTAATAATGATAATTTTAATGTTCATAATGAGGAAGGTAGTCATAGGAGGTCAAAGAGGTCTTCTACTTTGCCTGCTAAGTTGAATGATTATGTGTTAGATACTAAGGTTAAATTTGGTTTAAACAAATATGCTAATCATACTTTGTTAAGTGCTGAAAATTGCTGTTTTGTGTCTAACTTGAATAAATCTGCTGAACCAAAAACTTTTGAAGAGGCTAATAAAAATCCTAATTGGATTAATGCTATGAATGAGGAAGTTAGTGCCTTACATGAAAATGATACTTGGGAAGAAACTGAGTTACCAGCTGGTAGAATACCAATTGGTAGTAAATGGGTCTGGAAAATTAAGTATAAATCTTCTGGTGAAATTGAAAGATATAAAGCTAGAGTTGTTGCTAAGGGTTATGGTCAAAAAGAGGGTGTTGACTATGAAGAAACATTTAGTCCTGTGGTAAAAATGGGAACTGTTAGGTGTTTACTTAGTTTGGCTGTTCAAAAAGATTGGAAACTTTTTCAAATGGATGTGAATAATGCTTTTTTATATGGGGACTTGAAAGAAGAAGTATATATGCTTCCTCCTCCAGGTTACTCTAAAGAAGGAAGTAACAAAGTTTGTAGGTTGAAAAAATCTTTATATGGGCTTAAACAAGCTCCTAGACAGTGGAACCATAAGCTGTCTGAGGCCTTGTTTGAAGCTGGGTTTATACAGTCTAAAAATGATCACTCTTTGTTTATTAAAAGGAGTGATAAGGCTGTTGTTTACTTACTTGTTTATGTGGATGATCTTGTTATCACTGGTGATAGTGTTGTTGATATTGAAAATGTTAAACAGTTTTTAAAAACTAAGTTTAAGATCAAAGATCTAGGAGAACTTAAGTATTTTCTTGGAATTGAGGTTTTAAAAACCAAAACTGGATTGTGCTTAAATCAAAGAAAGTATTGCCTTGAGCTTTTGCATGAGTTTGGATTGTTAGCTTGCAGACCTGTTTTGACTCCATTGCCTGAAAACATAGTTTTGGCTCACAAAGAGTCTAGTGATGATAAGTTTTTAAAGAATATCACTAATTATCAAAAGTTAGTAGGAAAATTGATTTATCTCACTATGACAAGGCCTGATATATCTTATGCTGTTCATTGCTTGAGTCAACATATGCATGCTCCATTACAGTCTCATCTTGATCTTGGTTTAAGAGTTCTTAAATACTTGAAACTTGCTCCTGGTAGTGGTATTGGATTTGATAAGTGCAGTGATAAGTTTAAAGTTGTTGCTTATTCTGATTCAGATTGGGCTAAGTGTCCTGTAACAAGGAAATCTGTTTCAGGATATTGTGTTTTTGTGAATAATAACTTGGTTTCTTGGAAAAGCAAGAAGCAGGCCACACTTTCTAAGTCTTCTGCTGAGGCAGAATACAGAAGTATGGCTTCTGCAACTTGTGAAGTGATGTGGATTTTGAAAGTTTTGGATAATTTGGGTGAAACTGGATTATTACCAGTTGACCTGTTGTGTGATAATAAGTCTGCTATTCAGATTGCTGCTAATCCAGTAATGCATGAAAAGACAAAGCATTTTGATATTGATGTTCACTTGGTGAGAGAAAAGGTTGCATCTGGTTTTCTTAAAACTGTACATGTTGAGTCTAAGAATCAAACTGCTGATATTTTTACTAAGGCTCTTGGATCAGTGCAACACTCTTTTTTGGTTAAAAAACTTGGCATGTTAAATCTATGTGTTTAATAAGTTTGAGGGAGGGTATTGAAAATACTCTTTATAGCAAACTTATTAAACTTAAGGGTCTAATATGTAAGTTATTTAGCCTATTATAACTAATACTTAACTTTGGTGTTGGTATTGTAAGTTTTGTTTATGCAGGGTCTTAAGTGGAACTTGTGGCTATATAAGGATTGAGATGGAAGCTAGGGTTTTATTATCACAGTTTTATCTCTCGAATTCACACAGTTTTCTTTCTCAAGTTCGTCATCTTTCTCTTGGTTTCTGGGTTGTTAATAGTTTGGTTTAAAGGGTTTATCAAGATCTTCTTGATTGTAATCTGGGTTTTAATATTGTTTTAGTTTAGTTTGGTTTAGAGTGTGAGTTTGTAAGCAGCATCTTATAGAGAGACTGCTATCTTTCTTTTGTATTGTATCTTGGCTTGAATCCGTGTTGGGGACAAGTCGTCAGTGTTTATTGTTATAATAAAAGAATAAATCACCAAAGGGGTGGTTGGTTGGGTGATTACACCTTGTGTTTAGTTGTTTTGGTACCATTTTAACAGTAACCTCCCTTTTCCTTACCAAACACAACTGTCAAAAGCAAGCTAAGGCGGCGAAGAGTCAACAGGTTTTAACTTATGGTAGTTGAGAATTTGATTATATACGACATTACCATTGTACATATATTTGGTTCATTTAAATACATTCGAGTTTTATTCAATTTGAAATACAATTGTATATATATTTGCTTCATTTATATACTTTCTGTTTTATATATATTCTAGCAGTAGTAGCTCTGCACCAGCAGTACTAACGTAGTACTAGCAGTACTAACGTAGTACTAGCAGTACTAACATTATTGGTCACTCTTTGTTTAATTCAATGTGTGACTAAATATAACAGAATGCCATACAAAATTAAAATTCATGTGACCATTGGATGAACATTAGTCACACAAAACACACATGTTCACTTTAAAGAGCATATGGTCACACTTATTAACACTTTTGGCCACTATTTGCTTAATCGTATGTGACTAAATACCCAAAAAAAAAACGTGCGTTGTGTGACTAAATATTAAAAAACGCCACACACATAAAATTCATGTGGCCATTGGATGATCAATAGTCACACAAA
>LBNU01026105.1:122933-152591 GCA_014162995.1 Artemisia annua
ATTCGCTTCAACATCACCAACAACTCTTAAAAACAAGCTTTTATTCATACGAAACCTATCACGAAAAGTATTGTCGGAAAACTTTGGACGTTCAACGAAATAGTCATTCATAAGGGTTTGTAAAGCTTCTTCACGATAACGGGTTACAGACTCCCGAGTTTCGGTAGAGCTTGCCGTGTCGTCAATTGAATCGTACACGGCTAATAAGGTTTCTAGGGTGCTACCGGATGGCAATAGTTCGGACGATTCGGCGGGAACAAATATCGAGTCGGACGAAGAAGATGAAGATGAAACCATTGTAAAAATATGTGAATTGGTTGTGTTAATAATTTGTTATTGTAAGTGAATTGTTTGTGTTAATAAGAAAATAGAGGTTAGTATATATAGAAAGGATTTTTATTTTTATTTTTTTTTCCCTTGGTCAAACCTCCCAACGTTCACATAACGTTTTTTTTTTTTTTTTTTTTTTTTCTTCATTCCAAACGGTTATTTTTGTTCCCATGCTTCCGAATCGTGTATTGCCGTTGAATGCTTGCCGCTGGCCATGCCGTTGGGGTGGCAATGGTGTTTGCCGCCGGTATGGCCATGCCGTTAGGCATGCCGCTGGCCATTGCCACCACCCTTAGTCATAACCTCTTAGATAACTATGAAGAATACAAAACATCCTAACTATACAAAACATTTAGGAGTATTAGAGTTTAAAAAGTCTTTCTAGAATATATATTTAATTTGTATGCCCTTATTCATATCGATCTTTAAGTTATTTATATAAATATTTATAATCTAAATATACGTACATGAAAGATCAATAAAAGCTCAAGCCGAGATGCTAAAGCTTTGTCTCGGCTTGTTATGTATTTCGAGCTGGTTTATCAAACTTGACTTGATCAAGTCAAACTCGAGCTCAAGTTGCAAATTGCTTGACAAAAACTTGACTCGTTTGCAACACGCTCTACAGTAACTGCATGACTCTTACAAATGGCTATAGTTTAAAATACTCCAAATTCAAAATAAAATATTACGAGTATGTCACGGGTGAGCAAAAAGAGAGATAAAGTGTAGGGGGGCCAAATCGTCTTCTTTCTCTTTCTCTGTATACGATTGTCAAAAAACTATTGTCACACAAGTATATGTTCATTTTCATTTTCATTTTCATTTTCATTTACATTTTCATTCCAAGTTTTTAAACAATTTTATTTTATAAAAATAATACCTTAAAACCCTTTGCTTCACATATAAAACCTCCACTCTCCAACCCAACATACACTACAAATCTTTACACCTTCACATGCTTTGCAACCAACTCATACAACCACAAATATAAAACAACACTTGTTTTTCTTACATAACTTGCAAGAAAATGCAAAAGGGTATATACATAATGCTATGATACTCTTATAAATAAATTTCTTTCTTTTTATAGCAAGTTGATGAATGTTTTCTTTCTTTTTGGTGTAATGAGTAGGAAGCATGAAGGAGATGAAGTATGTTTTAGTGACTGGTGGTGTTGTTAGTGGACTTGGTAAAGGTGTCACTGCTAGTAGCATCGGTCTTCTTCTTCAAGCATGTGGTCTTCGTGTTACTTCCATCAAAATTGGTTCGAGTTTTAAAAACTTATTTATCTTCTGGTTATTTTCTTAAATCTTGGATCTCTGTCTGTCTGTGTCTGGTTGTGTTTTGCGTTTCTTAAATTTTTTTTTACTGTAACTATTACCCACCGGTAAAAATACCAGTCTTCCAAAAAAGAGTTCAAGGGTTCGGATCCAACGGGGAGAAAAATAATCCTCTTGGTGCACGGAGGTTCACCTGCGCTGACTCGGGGCCCTGAGATTAGTTGACTCGCAATGTCGAGTTGGAAACCAGGTTACCCAAAAATATATTTCACATATGTCCTAAGCAATAGTATCCTAAGCAATACTAGAACTTCTCGTTCTTACACAACATGGGTACTAGTTGGACATAAGTCATTTGTTCTTAAAAAGATTATCCAGATTTGTATTAAAAAATGGTCACCTTTTTTTCTTATATAATTATACACCCCACGTGTCCCTATGAAATGGGTATCTATTCGTTGTTGTTCTTGTTAATTTGCAAAGGTTTTGTCCATGAGTTGAGAAAGTTTGGTTTAATTATTATTTTTGGATTAAATACAAATTTTTACGCGAAATTACTAGATGCGAAGATGGGTGTAGCAATCTTTTTAACAACTATTTTTGCTATGCAGATCCGTATTTGAATACAGATGCAGGAACCATGTCACCTTTTGAGCATGGAGAAGTTTATGTATTGGATGATGGTGGAGAGGTAATTTTAGTAGAAATCATGATCATAATAAATGAAATAAAATTAGAGCGCAGTAATTAAACAACTCACAATAATGACGACAAAACCCTAGAAAAAAAATGAAAACCCAAACCCTAACTGCTCGACACCAATTAAGGAACAATTAAAGAGATACAATCATCATATTAATCATCAATAATATGAAAATTAAAAGGTATTAGACATAGTAGGTCAGATTAAAAGATTGAAAAGGAAGGAGAAAGGTTGGTCGCCATTTTCGTTTAAATAGGATTAGGATTTAGAGGTTTTTTAAGGTTTTTTTTTCCATATATGACGTCTAAATTTTCACACCTTAGATAATCGATAATCATGATGTTTATGAATTACACCTTGCAAATCCCTTGAGTACCTAAAGATAACACCAGTGACCCTAACGACCTTCATATTGCCTGCCACATCAGCTTTCTCTCTCTGACAACCTACATGACTTTTTACCACATCAAAATGACCTACACTATAAAAAAAAATACCCCACAAATATTCATTTTAATAAATTAACATACTAACAAACACATACACAACCTCGGTCGTCTGTGCGATCGAAACAAAAAAAATAAAAAATAAAAAAAGGTCGGCGACCTACGTTGACCGATACGCCACATCAATCTCGACCGAATCCCACTGGGTCGCCAACCTCCTTGGTGTGGGCAATCTAATGTGCACACATTTTTCATAATACTTCAAGTTACTAATTTATATATTGGTGTGTGTTACGTATGAGATGTGTGTTTTATGTACTTTCAATAATAGGAATCGAGAAAAACCGAGCTCGAGCTTGGCTCAAAAATTGTAAGGTAGGCTTGATAGCTCAATGAGCTTTAATCATTCATGCTTGAACTCAGCTCGAGTAAAGATTTGAATAAGGCTCGAGCTCGGCTCGAAAAGCTTTAATTTATATATAAGCATATATTCGATAGCCAAAGTTACCAATTAAAGTCAAAAAAATACGCAATGAACTAGTGAGCAAAGAATTACTTAGTCATAACCTCTTAGATAGCTATGAAGACTACAAAACATCGTAACTATACAAAACATTTAGGAGTATTAGAGTTTAAAAAGTCTTTCTAGAATATATATTTAATTCGCATGCCCTTATTCATATCGATCTTTAAGTTATTTATATAAATATTTATAATCTAAATATATGTACATGAAAGATCAATAAAAGCTCAAGCCGAGATGTTAAAGCTTTGTCTCGGCTTGTTATGTATTTCGAGCTGGTTTATCAAGCTTGACTTGATCAAGTCAAGTTCGAGCTCACATTGCAAATTGCTTGACAAAAACTTGACTCGTTTGCAACACGCTCTACAGTAACTGCATGACTCTTACAAATGGCTATAGTTTAAAATACTCCAAATTCACAATAAAATATTACGAGTATGTCACGGGTGAGCAAAAAGAGAGATAAAGTGTAGGGGGGCCAAATCGTCTTCTTTCTCTTTCTCTGTATACGACGATTGTCCAAAAACTATTGTCACACAAGTATATATTCATTTTTCATTTTCATTTTCATTCCAAGTTTTTAAACAATTTTATTTTATAAAAATAATACCTTAAAACCCTTTGCTTCACATATAAAACCTCCACTCTCCAACCCAACATACACTACAAATCTTTACACCTTCACATGCTTTGCAACCAACTCATACAACCACAAATATAAAACAACACTTGTTTTTCTTACATAACTTGCAAGAAAATGCAAAAGGGTATATACATAATGCTATAATACTCTTATAAATAAATTTCTTTCTTTTTATAGCAAGTTGATGAATGTTTTCTTTCTTTTTGGTGTAATGAGTAGGAAGCATGAAGGAGATGAAGTATGTTTTAGTGACTGGTGGTGTTGTCAGTGGACTTGGTAAAGGTGTCACTGCTAGTAGCATCGGTCTTCTTCTTCAAGCATGTGGTCTTCGTGTTACTTCCATCAAAATTGGTTCGAGTTTTAAAAACTTATTTATCTTCTGGTTATTTTCTTAAATCTTGGATCTCTGTCTGTCTGTGTCTGGTTGTGTTTTGTGTTTCTTAAATTTTTTTTACTGTAACTATTACCCACCGGTAAAAATACCAGTCTTCCAAAAAAGAGTTCAAGGGTTCGGATCCAACGGGGAGAAAAATAATCCCCTTGGTGCACGGAGGTTCACCTGCGCTGACTCTGTGTTATCCGAAAGGGGCCCTGAGATTAGTCGACTCGTAATGTCGACTAATGTCGAGTTGGAAACCAGGTTACCCAAAAATATATTTCACATATGTCCTAAGCAATAGTATCCTAAGCAATACTAGAACTTCTCGTTCTTACACAACATGGGTACTAGTTGGACATAAGTCATTTGTTCTTAAAAAGATTATCCAGATTTGTATTAAAAAATGGTCACCTTTTTTTCTTATATACTTATACACCCCACGTGGCCCTATGAAATGGGTATCTATTCGTTGTTGTTCTTGTTAATTTGCAAAGGTTTTGTCTATGAGTTGAGAAAGTTTGGTTTAATTATTATTTTTGGATTAAATACAAATTTTTACGCGAAAATTACTAGATGCGAAGATGGGTGTAGCAATCTTTTTAACAACTATTTTTGCTATGCAGATCCGTATTTGAATACAGATGCAGGAACCATGTCACCTTTTGAGCATGGAGAAGTTTATGTATTGGATGATGGTGGAGAGGTAATTTTAGTGGACTTCTTGACTCCGTAAGAAACGGAGTCAGAAAATCTACGTCATAATCTTACAAAAAGGTTTTTGAGGTTTTTGTTTGGGTTGAACGAAAATGATTTAATAAAGGATTTTATGTTGATATTTTCTTTATCACCTTTGTGATTTTTTTAAAAAAAAAAAGGATAAGGTGGGGGTGGCGAATCCGATAGTTTCGGTAAGAGTATATATGCATATAGCCAAATACGTAGACATAAATTTAAGACTGTCCGCCAAGTATACATACGAATGGGCCCGTTAGAAAAAAGTAACAACGACCGGTGTCCGAATATTATTTTATAAGAAATGTTAACAACAGTCTTAAGGAGTTGTCGTTAACAACCACCTTTAAGTTAGTTGTCTAACAAAATTCTTAGAAAAACATTGCTTTTATTAATTTGTTACAAATAAAAAAGAGAAAAAGATGGACTGAAAGAGTGGATTTGTCAAGATGTTTGATAACTTTTGTTTTTTTTTAACTAAATCTGTAAGGCAGTTGAAAAGTAGTTGTAATCTTTATTTTATAATTTATATAACCACTAAATTTTTTTTTAATCTGTGTTTGGATGGTCAACTTTGGTCAAATTAAGAAAGAAAAAGCTTTATGGTTGTGAACATATAGATTTATGTAATTTTAAGTCTAGTTCAAGTTTATGAGATTAAATCGGCTAAATTTTGGTATTAGGTGGACTTGGATCTTGGAAACTATGAGCGATTTCTAGATATAAAATTAACGCGTGATAACAACATCACCACCGGAAAGATATACCAGGTACTGAAAATGAAAATATGTTAGATCACAATTGTTTTGACACAGTTGATATACATATGGACTAATTGGTTATGTTTTTTGGGTGAAGTCTGTTATTGACAAGGAACGAAGGGGAGATTATCTAGGAAAAACGGTTCAGGTTGTGCCACATATTACAGATGCCATTCAAGATTGGATTGAACGCGTTGCAGCTATACCTGTGGACGGAAAAGAAGGTTCACCTGATGTTTGTGTTATTGAGTTGGGCGGTACTATAGGTATATTACTGAAACTACTTCAGTGTCTGACTGTCTATATATTATTTTGGTTGTCTGGTATTTGCTGAAGTTATGCAATATGTCTTTCTTGCAGGGGATATCGAGTCTATGCCGTTTATTGAGGCTCTTGGACAATTCTCTTATCGTGTTGGTAATTACTTTGCATATGCTTTGACTTGTAACGGAGTAAAGGATGAACAGAACTTAGTAAACTTTTATTATTTCTTTTAGGTGCTGGAAACTTTTGCTTGATACATGTGAGCTTAGTGCCTGTTTTAAATGTTGTTGGCGAACCGGTAAGCTTATCTGAGAGGTTACCTTTTTGTGTTTCAGGATGCAGAAAATTTGTAATAATATACCGTAATACTTTTCTTTTTGGCTTTTTGTGTAGAAAACAAAACCGACCCAACATAGTGTTCGGGGACTAAGAAGCTTAGGATTGATCCCAAATATATTAGCCTGCCGCAGCACAACGGTCTGACTCATCTCTCATATTTTATTTCCTGATTACATTTCGTATGTGTCCTCGTCTAAGAATTTGAATGGATATGCAGGAACTTGATATGGCTGTGAAAGAAAAACTATCAAGATTTTGCCATGTTTCGGTAACGTGATGAGATACTCTTTTTTAAGTGACTTCACTTGTATGCCTTTTCTATATTGACTCAACTCTTATGTCTATTGGCAGTTGGAAAACATAGTTAATCTTTATGACGTCCCCAATATCTGGCATATTCCTTCCCTCTTACGAGTATGTACCCTCACCTCCTTTTGTTGTTCCTTCTTGTTACGGAGTATTAGATTGGTAACTTAAATTAATCTTTCCTCGTTTTCTTTAGGACCAGAAGGCTCATGAAACAATATTGAAAGCGCTGAATCTTTTTAGGTTTGTACTCCCTCTAAGAAAACAGAAATCACCGTGATATGTAAAGGCAGTAAAGCTTGAAAAATGGCTGTTTTAATCAGTGGGATTAAGTAACGGGTCAAAATGGATACTTTTTGGTACGGTCAGGTTGGATTGACCCGAAACACTTTTGGTCCATAGTACTGGACATAGATAACATGGCAAGAATCAATATAGTAACATATAAATGGATCGTAATTGCTACCCCTTGCAGTATTTACTGAAAAAATATTTTTGTTCTGTGGCTTACCCATTGACACGTTTATCTTATATAGCGTGGTACGCAAACCGGCCTTGGGGGAATGGACAGCTATGGCTCAGCGTTGTGACATGTTAATCGAGCCGGTAAGACATCAAAGTTTAACACCAGCATCCATTTCTCAACATGTAATTTGCTGATACTCCTTGTAATCTAACGTTCACAGGTTAGAGTTGCCATGGTTGGAAAATATACAGGTCTATCGGATGCTTATCTATCTGTACTAAAGGTGATAATTTCTAGTATATATTTTCCTTAAATTATTTTTAAAAACAAAATTTGTGTGCCTCAACTTATAGCATATACAAACATGAAACATTACATGAAGCTTATGGCCCACTCTTACTAGTAAGTACCATTATTCTTAATGGCACATCTCAATTGTTTCAGGCTTTATTGCACGCATCAGTTGCATGCCGTAGGAAGCTAGTTATCAATTGGGTTGCCGCTAGCGATCTTGAGGATGCAACTGCCACTGAAGTAATTATCTCCACCTTCTATCTATCTTAATAAACCAAGTTCTTAACAAACTAAACTAATGGACATTATTTTTACAGAGCCCGGATGTCAATAGAGCTGCTTGGAACTCATTGAAGGTTTGTATGATCTACTTATCCTATATACAAAATTTGATATATTAATCTAACGGTCTCCATTGCTTGTTTTATATTACCTTAAATTATAGGCTGCAGATGCTATTTTGGTTCCAGGGGGTTTTGGTGACAGAGGAGTTGAAGGGAAAATAATCGCTGCAAAATATGCCCGTGAAAACAATATTCCTTACCTTGGGATATGTTTAGGAATGCAAATCGCTGTGATCGAGTATGCAAGATCTATTCTTGGTCTTAAAAAGGCAAATAGCACTGAATTTGACCCNTACTTTGCTTATACTTTGACTTGTAACGGAATAAAGGATGAACAGAACTTAGCAAACTTAATAAATTTTTTTAGGTGCTGGAAACTTTTGCTTGATACATGTCAGCTTAGTACCTGTTTTAAATGTTGTTGGCGAACCGGTAAGCTTATCTGAGAAGTTACTTTTTTGTGTTTCAGGATGCAGAAAATTTATAATAATATACCTTAATACTTTTCTCTTTGGCTTTTTGTGTAGAAAACAAAACCGACCCAACATAGTGTTCGGGGACTAAGAAGCTTGGGATTGATCCCAAATATATTAGCCTGCCGCAGCACAACGGTCTGACTCATCTCTCATATTTTATTTCCTGATTACATTTTGTATGTGCCCTCGTCTAAGAATTTGAATGGATATGCAGGAACTTGATATCGCTGTGAAAGAAAAACTATCAAGATTTTGCCATGTTTCGGTAACGTGACGCGATACTATTTTTTAAGTGACTTCACTTATATGCCTTTTCTATGATTTCTATATTGACTCGACTCTTATGTCTATTGGCAGTTAGAAAACATAGTTAATCTTTATGACGTCCCCAATATCTGGCATATTCCTTCGCTCTTACGAGTATGTACCCTCACCTCCTTTTGTTGTTCCTTCTTGTTATTAGATTGGTAACTTAAATTAAACTTTCCTTGTTTTCTTTAGGACCAGAAGGCTCATGAAGCAATATTGAAAGCGCTGAATCTTTTTAGGTTTGTGCTCCCTCTAGGAAAATAGAAATCACCGTGATATGTAAAGGCAGTAAAGCTTGAAAAATGGCTGTTTTAATTAGGGGGGTTAAGTAACAGGTCAAAATGGATACTTTTTGGTACGGTCAGGTTGGATTGACCCAAAACACTTTTGGTCCATAGTACTGGACACAGATAACATAACGCGAATCAATATAGTAACATATAAATGGATCGTAATTGCCACCCCTTGCAGTATTTACTGAAAATATTTTTGTTCTGTGGCTTACCATTAACACGTTTATCTTATATAGCGTGGTACGCAAACCGGCCTTGGGGGAATGGACAGCTATGGCTCAGCGTTGTGACATGTTAATCGAGCCGGTAAGACCTCAAAGTTTAACACCAGCATCTATTTCTTGACTTGTAATTTGCTGATACTCCTTGTAATCTAACGTTCACAGGTTAGAGTTGCCATGGTTGGAAAATATACAGGTCTATCAGATGCTTATCTATCTGTACTAAAGGTGATAACTTCTATTTATTTTCCTTAAATTATTTTTAAAAACAAAATTTGTGTGCCTCAACTTATAGCATATACAAAACATTACATGAAGCTTATGGCCCACTCTTACTAGGAAGTACCATTATTCATTTATTCTTAATGGCACATCTCAATCGTTTCAGGCTTTATTGCACGCATCAGTTGCATGCCGTAGGAAGCTAGTTATCAATTGGGTTGCCGCTAGCGATCTTGAGGATGCAACTGCCACTGAAGTAATTATCTCCACCTTCTATCTTCTTAATAAACCAAGTTCTTAACAAACTAAACTAATGGGCATTATTTTTACAGAGCCCGGATGTCAATAGAGCTGCTTGGAACTCATTGAAGGTTTGTATGATCTACTTATCCTATATACAAAATTTGATATATTAATCTAACGGTCTCCATTGCTTGTTTTATATTACCTTAAATTATAGGCTGCAGATGCTATTTTGGTTCCAGGGGGTTTTGGTGACAGAGGAGTTGAAGGGAAAATAATCGCTGCGAAATATGCCCGTGAAAACAATATTCCTTACCTTGGGATATGTTTAGGAATGCAAATCGCTGTGATCGAGTATGCAAGATCTATTCTTGGTCTTAAAAAGGCAAATAGCACTGAATTTGATCCTAACACTAAAAGTCCTTGTGTTATATTTATGCCTGAGGTTTGTGTTTTAGTCTTCAAACCAGCATGTATCTAAGCACCCTTTTGATTTTGTTATGTATTTATTTAATTATATGTATGGTTTTAAACAATGGTTACAGGGGTCCAAAACTCATATGGGTGGTACTATGCGTCTAGGATCTAGGAGGACATATTTTCATGCTACTGAATGCAAGTCTGCTCAACTGTAAGAATTAGCATGATTCTTTCGCTTATAACATAACTTTGTAAATATGTAATGAAAGAGTATGCAAAAGATATATTCCTGTGTTATCAGGTGATAACCGGCCGCTATATTTATGCTCATAATAGCTAATTGGAGCAACTGATTTTTTTTGTATCAGATACGGGAATCAGAGTTTCATTGATGAGAGACATCGTCATAGATACGAAGTATGTGGGACACTTACACTTCTGTCATAGTAGTTATGCTATTATCTAATGAAATCACTATTTGATTATGACCTGGGTATATTTTTCTTTATATTTAAAAATTAGGTGAACCCCGACATGGTACCACAGCTAGAAAAAGCCGGTCTCAGTTTCACAGGGAAAGATGAGACTGGGCAGAGGATGCAGGTTAGTTGAATCGGTTATTTTTTAATTATTTTCTTTTTGTTTAAGTTGTTTATGTTTAATAGTCTAAATTTGTGTCACCTTTTCAACATGCAGATTATTGAACTCCAGAGTCACCCGTATTTTGTGGGGGTTCAATTCCATCCGGAATTCAAATCCAGACCCGGAAAACCTTCAGCACTTTTCTTAGGTGAATTGTCTATTTTAGTAATATGTTACATCAAAGCACACAAATATTTAGTAGATGAAATAAATAAATTAACGGTGTTCGTTATGCAGGGCTTATAGCAGCTGCCAGTGGACAGTTGGATGTCTTGTTAAAGAAGTGTACTGGTACAAAGTCAAATGGATATATCATAAGCAAAAGCAAGTCAGGGCTATCACCACATCATCATTATGGCGCTGTAAATGCGATATACAGCAAGAGTAATGGCAACACTTTGCATGTCTGAAAGGAGTTTATCATAGGAATAGTGTGTAGGACTCCTTTCGAGGTTTGTTAGATTGGTTGGTTTTGTACAGTGTGGTTGGCTGGCTAGCCGGCTAGGTATTGATGGATGGATGAAGCTGGAATCCGGCCTTTTTATGCGGGACAGCCTTTGTCTTTTGTATTAGACAAGTCTGAATCGTTGTTCACCAGATCGGCTTGACTATTTAGTTATCTTTGTTTTTATTGAGAAAAGTTTGTGTCTTTGTATTTGAACTTTATGTAACTCTAGAACTCATTGAGCCGTTTATGAAGAAACAAACACGGATGATGGTTGTGTGCTACAAAGATTATACAGTCTACTTTCAACAGTTTTAATACATCTGAATGTGTATTTTTAGGGGCGAAAACTTAAATGCTGCTAGTCGGCTTAAATATTAAGATCTCTTGATAGACACATCTTAAATGATCTTAACTAGACGACGACAACAAAAAAAAAAAAAAAAAAGCCTTTCTTTTTTTGTATTAACCAAGCTAATAAATCAGTAGTTTATCACACCCACTATTCATCATATTTGAATATTTACATGAAAATGTGTGGAAGTTTGAAAAATCATACCATGAAAAAACAAAGATGGTCTAGTCTAACAAACAATCCTAAATTGTAACCATGTGTCTAGAATGAAGTAGTTTGAGTACGAGAGTTTATAACAGCTCATCTTGAAGTTTATAAGCCTTCAGTTGTGGACTACAATACGATGAACTATGGTTTGAGTTGATTCGAAGCTACTGAGCTATTCTACAAGTATGGTTTTTTTGGTCATAGAACTGGTCTCCCGGTAGTACCCTCTTGAGATGCAGCGAGTTGGAGACACAGGGTAAGAGTTTATAAGTGCGATGCCTGGATGTAGAAGAGTTTATTATAACTTGTTTCACATCGATAGAAAAAATAGGAAGTTAGAGCGCTTTATAAGCTTCAAATTGTGAAGTAGTAATAACCATCATCGTTACTTTAAGATCGTCTGGAATTATTAAGCTCATATATCCTATCACTAGTTATAATACCCGTGCACGTACGAGGTTTTTCCAGAAAAATTTAATTATATAGTATTAACGTTTNTTCATCGTTACTTTAAGATCTTCTGGAATTATTAAGCTCATATATCCTATCACTAGTTATAATACCCGTGCACGTACGGGGTTTTTCCAGAAAAATTTAATTATATAGTATTATCGTTTAAAAACAGAAAATCTTATGTATATTTTAAAAAGTTAGAGCATCAACATGTGCGAAAGTAAAAAAAATAGTTAGCAGAAATTGTAAATATAACCGTGACATCGACCTTGTATTTGATTCTTGAGGCGTGTCTCCTTATAATGTTATTAGGTCAAAGGTTCTTTGATCACATGGGTTTACACATAAATCAAATTTATTTTAAAATTTTTTCTTGCAATATGGACATATAAGAATTTAACCGTGAAAATTATGATATAAGTACAATTAATAAGTATGCATGAGTTTTTCATTATGTATTAACATCAGTTAACATTTTGTAAAAAATTTATTGGATGAAAGATTTAACTTTGTTTAGCTGTCATAGATGTTAATGTTGAGGTTGATGTTGTTGTTTAACTTTAACTATTGATATCATATTGTACAAAATGTGCGAATTTAGTAGCACATAATGAGCGTTGATGAAGTTAAAACATACTCCGTAAAGTTTTCTAAAAATGTTTTTCCGGATATCTGTATATAAACTTTAAATAATAATTACATGAGTCGTTATAAGTACAATCGCGTATATTTATTTTCATATCACAGTAACTCGTACCTACCATTTGATATTTTTATTACCGTTAATAATAATTTAACTGTATTTAATATTCAAACCCGTGTACGTATAGATTAAACTTTTAAATAGGATAACATGATTTTTTATTTATATTTAACATACAGAGTAAAAAGATATTTTCATAGATGAAAGCTTATAAATAATATTTATTTTAAAAGTATTTAACATATATTTAAACTAATTTGTACATTTATAAAATTTTGTAAATTTAATATATGGAAGTCTCAAACCAATACTAATACTCATGTAATTGTAAACTTTAAAGTGTAGGGGTATAAGTGTAATGGGTTATTTGTTTATTATCTAAAGTTATCAAAAAAACATGGATATTTATAATTTTACACTTAACTCCATATAATATATTTAAAATTCAACCACTAATGTTTTATTAATTACCTCATCTTTTTTTAAGTTTTTATTTTCATAAATTTGACACCTATATTTTTATGTGTTTTTTTTTCCTTAATCAATTCTCCATCAAATTTATTAAAGTTTGACCAAAATCAATTCAATTTTGACTTTTTTATTGGTTAATCATATTGCTCGATTTCGCCTGTGTCAAAATCGAGCTTTCCTATTGGCCCAATTTTTTTTTTCACTAAGATTGTTTTGTAAAAAAACTCTCGTGAAACAGACATTTAATTTCATCTCTAATATTTTTCATTACGTCTAAATAGGTCCATTAAGAGCTTATCATTTCTCAATATGACTAAATAGATATCCAGAGCATAATCATCCTAATACAAACCTTATCATAATTATGGTATATATAGGGTTAAGTCGTTTGCTATATTGTTGAATCCTTTTCGTCTATCCTGATCGTCAGGAAACAATTGTAGTTTTAAAGGCAAAAGGAAGGAGGAAAGAGATAATGCGTTCTTAGTAATTTTGGATTTCAAGCATAGAAATCTAAAGTTGCAAACACTGATTTGAGTGAAAATGTATTACCAATCATTTTCATTAAATTTAAACCTAGATAATAGAAAGTTTTGGCAAATGTGACCGGATAGTGACGTAATATGTGACGTGACAATGAGCGATGATGTGTCATGCCAATGTGAAAAAGGTTAAAATAATAGATACATTAAGTGTGAATATAACTAAAAAATAATTTTTATTTAACTTGCTAAAATTTTCACCATTTTTTCATTTCACACCCTTTAGCTATCAAACTTTAAATGTTATTTATATTTAAAATATAATAACAATCGACATAAATATATAAAAACACATATTAATTCGTATTTTTAAGATGCAACATTATATTCATTATGTTCGTCTTTTCGTAACGATTAATACAAATATAAATATATAATTTTTTTTTACATACTTGAAACATTCATTATTTATATAAAACCATGCAGAATGTTTAATAACTTAAAAGATTTCAACTTACAATTTACACCCTTACTTAATTTGAATATTCAAAATGTCATTATAGTTATATATTTACATGTTTTATGAAGAAATCAACATGACAATAAGTTTTTAACGCGACATTTTTGTTCTATGTGTTTTTTATTTGTTTGATTTTATCTTTAATACAAGACAATTTGGTTAACTTTTTATAACAAAGTTTTATGACACATCTTTCCCTATTAGGCAATCGTAAGTGATTGTTATTTACTTGGCCAAAATACCTTTTACTACCTCGAATTTGATCAAGTGAAACTCCTACTACCCTAAAGTATTTTTGGTACCTAATAGTACCTCATATTGTGTTATTTGGTTCATATTCTACCCTAGCCTTAATTAATATAGTCACATGACTTTCATATGTCATACTACCGTTAGTTTTTAACGAAGGAAATTGGATGTGAGATTTAGCTAATGACATTTGTTCCTTATTTTGGACAAAATTTTTTATTCTAGGTCTTCGAAGATTATTACCCACTTCTTTAATATTGACTCCTGAAACGGATTATGACTTTTGAAAGAGCGTGCCATAATGTTTTTTTAATCACAAGTAATAAAGGTGCACATAAAATAATAATAATAATAATAATAATAATAATAATAATAATAATAATAATAATAATAATAATAATAATAATAATAATAATAATAATAATAATAATAATAATAATAATAATAATAATAATAATAAAATTTGACCAAATTTTTTTTGTCAATTTAAATTTGCACCATAAAGAATGCAAATAACACAAAAATATTAATGGAGGTTGCATATACAAAAAAGAGACAATTCAAAAAAATAAGATAAAAACTGAAATACTACATAACCTAATATCAAGTGTAGCCCATGTCACATCCGACACCAAGAGGTATGTCCATGAATTTGACCTAAAATTGAATGTAACCTTTGTCACATCCGACAACCAACAGATTATACTATTACAACACTTTTTATATAAAAGAAAATAATAATAATAAATCACAAGGTTTTGACAAATTTGCTATTTTGACAAATTTTGCTTCTAACAAACATAATGTGCTAATTTTCCTATGATCATGGTTCTAAAAGGTGCGTCATGGTGCCACTAAGGCATAAGGCGTGACCTACACGTTACGAAATATACCAAGGCGTCGACTCTAGGCCTGGCGTAAGATGAGGCAGTAAAGGCGTGATAAGGGCCGCTAAGACGTGAGGCGTGGCAAATTTTTTTATTCAACTCCGATAAAAAGAATTTAAAAAAGAAATAAAGAATATTACATGTAAGGATAGTTTCTTAACCTTATTTATTATGTACAATGTTTTTTGTAAACTCGATATATATGAAATATGATATAAATATATAAATATTTTTAAATTTTGTGCTGCCTTATACTAAGCTTTAAAAGCACAAAAGCTTCACCTTAGCCGCTAAGGCGTGAGGCTTGATCATGCCGCTACGCCACGCCTCGCGCTATTTATAACCTTGTATATGATCCTTTAACATCATGTCACACCCCCAAAATCGGGTCCAGCGGAAGCTTACATGTCGCTGGGGTGTAACTCAATTGGTATCACAACACAAGTACAAAGAACGGTTTTCATCTCATTCATTTAGAATAAAATTGTTTAACAAAAGCGTTGAATTTACATTGTTAAAAGTAGTGCGGAAGTAGGCCCTTAAAATAGTTAAAACGGTCCCCAAATGAACATCAGAGTCTTCTATGACCATGCCATGCCCTGCCAAAACCTCCAGTAGCGTGCCATTGCTTAATACCTGAAAATACATGCTAAAACGTCAACACGAGGTTGGTGAGTTCATAGAGTTTAATGAAAATGAATTGCATTAGGATGAAGATTTCCCAGCGAAGGCATTGTAAATCCACCCGGTTCCAAGTCTCGGCCATAACAAGACTTGCAACCTGTGTGTTTACAACCCACCGCCAAACATGATTTGGTTTATGTAAACAATTGTAATATTTGAGCCAAAAGTCAAAGATATGTGTAAATATGCAACCATGTAATGTAGGGGTATCATGCCATACCCAGGCAATGTAGGGGTATCATGCCATACCCAGGCAATGTAAGTTGTAACATATGAACACTTAAAGCGTTTGAATAAACAAAGAAACATTTGAGGAAGGCAATTGGTGTTTAAGTAAGCAAGTAGCATGTTCAAGTAAAACAAGTATTGCATTCATGTAAAAACGAGCATGTATTCTCCCCCAAAACAGTTATGAAATAAGTTAAAATAGGGGGCATGAACTCACCTTCGCTTGCTCACAATTAACGGTTCATGATGTACTAAAAAGGGGACTTTAACATGGCAAATGCGGTAACTTAAGTAATGTACATGAATTTGATACTTAGACCCGTATGGAAAATGGTGCAATGTATTCTCCCCCGTGGGATTTGAAATTAAAATATTGAATTGAAAACAAGGCTATGAAAACTCACGTTTTGCGAGATAATTTATCGTTTTCAAATCAAAAGAGTTCGGAAAAGTTCAAAAATAAAATATAGTAATAATAAATATAATTTATTATTAAAATGAGTCCGAAAAATTACGAGTGTGTGATACGACATACGTGGTTAAACTCTCTCGGTAAACATAATTTACTTAAAATATGATAGTAAGTAAAATGTAAATAGTAAAATAATGACTTGAAATTGTGATTTGTGACACATCAACATAGTAATGTTCAATAAAAGCGAGAATTTGGTCACTAAAAGAAAGAAATGCAGAAAAAAACTAAAAAGAAAAAGTAGCTTGCTAATCAACCTCATATCCAATTTACTTCGTTAAAAACTAACAATTATATGGCATGTGACAGTCATGCGACTGAGTTAATTAAAGCTAAGGTATTATATGAACCAAATAACCAAATATGAGATACTAAAAGGTATCCAGTTAGTCAAATTTAAGGTAGTAAAAGACATTTTAGTCTATTTATTTTGGTGTCTCATGCTTGATATTGATATAAAAAAACACATGTTGTTCATTAAATTAATCGTTTCTATTATGAAAATATTTCGTCTATTAGACGGGTCTGAAATCTAGTTTCCTTATCAAAATGCCACAATATCTGTATTTTTAGCCCAATAATTTGTTATGAACTAAGCCTTCTAATATTTAAGGCCCATTTTAATTTGACATGGAATCCCCAATGTCCCTCACTTGTTCACTTTATAGTTTTTATACTTACTGTTAATGACTTATTAGAAGTAACTAGCAAAACACTCGCGCAATGCAGCAACAACAAAAGTAAAAAATAGAATAGTGGAGTAGTTGATAGTGATAGACGGGAGTAGTGATAACACGTTTGTAGTTGTTGATGATAGTGAGAAGGTAAAAACAATCACTAACACAAAATACTCGATTATTGTTTTACATTCTTCCTATTAGCAACTTTCCAGGTATATTGACTTCACCATTTCGAGCAAAAATCTCCTTTTTTCGTCACTTTAACAAAATTTGCATTCATCGTCATTATATAAATTGATCTGTTATTTTTAATACCTGGAATTAGTATAACCGAAAATTTAACGTTAATAAAAAGAGTTTGTAGAAACTTAATCTTGATTATTTGCATTTATTTGTCTATCGGTTATGTGTATCAAGACATGTACTTCTTAAACTTTTTGATAGTACTTCTTATCAGTGTTCTAAAAGGCGCGCCTTGGCACCGCAAAGGCCTCACAAAGGCGCGAGGCGTCACCTCCACGCCACGCAATAGACCAAGGTGTCGTCTTAAGGCTTTGCATGAGATGAGGTACGATAAGGCGCGATAAGATGTACTAGTATTTGAGACGTTTAGGGAATTTACTAGTAATTGGAATTTGGGCATCGTATTTGAGGTTTACTGGTATTTGGCGTTTAGAGGTTTACTAGTATTTAAAAAGAGAGTTTCTTGACTTTATTGCTTATGTATAACACTTTTTGTAAACTCGATGTATATATGAAATATGATATACTAATGAAATATAATATAAATCTATAAATACTTTTTGCCGCCTTAATTCACGCCTTAAAAACGCCATACCGCCACGCCTCACGCTAAGGCTTGAGGCTTGACCATGCCGCCACGCCACGCCTCACGCTATTTATAACCTTGCTTCTTATACACTCTTTATATATAGGAATAACGAGGTGGGAAACCCGCGCATTGCCGCGGGGTGTTTTGCCAAAGAAGCAGTTTCCGTTGCGTTTGGTAAGTGCTGTGAACTGGAAATGGTCCTCATACCAGAGAGTAATATGTTTGCATACTTAAGGTATTTGCAATCAATATTTGGCTAAAGACTACTCAACCTTAAAGGCAAAAAAGTTTGTATAGATAACCTTGAAAGTAAGAAATTTTTTTAGAAGTTGCTTAAAAAGCAGCTGCATTACATACCCGTCAAAGCGTCATAACATTGTACATTAAACTTGCCAAGACACAGATAATCTTAGCTTTAACCGGACCCGTTAAACCTCATCACAGCCTCAGAATATTATACTAATAGCTGCCTTTGTCTTCATCTTTATTCAAGACGCAATTTCCGGAATCTAAACATCATTAATGGCATGGTTGGTTGCAACTACAAATTTGATGTCTAGTTACGTCTTGCACTGAAATCCTGGATAAGGCATACATATAATGACGACATCAGAAAGGGCACACCTTTTAACAACAGTAAGAAAAATAAATGTAAAAACGATCTTGTAAGTTCTTTTTTGTTAATCCTAATATAAAAACAAACTTCTAGGATAAACATACTTTTATAGACTGATTCTCAAGTATTATTCTTTAAAAATTGATTGTGCTAGTCAGTGTTGAAGTTACTATATTTAAAGACCATTAACTGAACAAACTTATATAAATAAGTCTACGTTGTCTAACTAAAATCCCATGAAAGTAGATGATCATATAGAGATAATGTTTCGTTTTCTAAGTTTAAAATAGTTGATATTTCTAATGAAGTGTAATTCTAAATTATGAATACGGAAATGTCATGTATATAACTTTCTAAAGATTGTGACATGTTTGGACCCGGCACGTTGGTTGCTTTAGACCTGTAACATTTTCAAAGAAATTAAATAAGCATACACATACCTATATGTGCGCACAACTTTTTCTCTGTCCAATTTCCTCAGCCTCCTTCAATACGGTTCGAATATCATTTGTACCTACTTCATCAGTTCTACCTCCGGGTAAAAGCCCCGTGTGACCTATCAAAGTATGCTAAAAATAATTGTAGCAATTCTTTCAGGTCATTTGCACTTCATCAATGCCTATCGCAGTTCTCACAATCAATTTCACCACAAAGTTCGCCGTTTGTCGCCTGTAAGTAAACAAAGACATAACATGTGACCTATCAAAGTATGCAAAATATAGTCCTGTAGTGCCAGTTGCAAGACTAATTACATGTATCCAAAGACAAAAACATAAACATAGGAAAGGTAAACAGCAATAACTATATACCTGCACATTTAGCTCGGTGTTCACCAAATAGATTCATGCCATGATGTGAAACACCAACGCGCGGCCGTCTGAATAACTGCAAAAAAGTTTCTAACTTAATCTCCTCGGACTTGCTCAATAGCTACAAATTAAAACCAGATGATTATGGAAAAAATGCATAATTTAGATTAGGTAATTTTACCTAGTCGTAATAGCAGTCAAGGCCTCTGTGGATAAGATCTTTGGAACCGACGATACCGAATTCTCCAACCCCCTTTAATACCAAAAAAACAACTTTTATCATTATTATCTTGCTAGAAGTTTAAAAAAATCACATACTAATAACCAAAGAAATATGCAAACCTGTTCAACAATTGAGTTGTCGTTTAATAGGATTCTTTGCTAATTAAACTTTGACATTCAAGTATAAGTTTCCTCTTCTGACTTTGAACCGATACAACAACCAGAAACCAATTTTAAATTGTATCTGTTGCGAATCATTTAAAAAAAATCAGGGGTACTACTTAACTGATAATTTGTTTTGAAAAATAAAATTGATGATATTCTTGTGAAAAGACCAAAAAGGAATATGGCCTTTAGAATATAATACGTTATCGGTGGTAAATACCTGACATGGATTCAACTGCACTCTCAGTGTGGTTGGCCAGCCAAGATACGCGTCTGTAAACATAGTTGCAGAAACCGAATACCAACCATGGCCAGGCAAAATTGCGCTCCAAAACACCAACCTTGGGTGTAACCATGACCGGGATTAGGTTGCCCCAGCAAGATATGGGTGTCACTGTCAAATACCATCAAACGGCTTCAACATTACAGATCCCTTGTTTGTATCGTAAATTTTGAGGCGTGAGTGCGTCACTGTCAAACACCGCAAATTTCGTGATCATTTACCTTTTGTTTTTCATTTATATCAGTGTCTTCATACTTAGGATCGTTAGATGTCGCAGCCTGTTTGCACCAAGTAATATAAGTATGTGTCAGTTTGGCGTCTTATATATGCAAAAAAACAAACATACTAAGAAGTTTGAAAAACAAACCTTTTTTGAGCTCCTTAAGTTTGGCGATATATACACCTTTAGTTTCATCTTCACCATCTTCATACATCGAACCTTCTGTTTTTTGAAGCTTAGCAAAAAACACTCCTCTCTTTGGGTCCGTTAGAAACTAATGGAAGTTATCATGCAGCTGGAAATCAAGTGAGCTTATAAGGTATAGTTTCTAGTATGTGTACAATACTATAGAGTCTGTAAAATAGAATATACACTGTTCCTCATGTCATAGACATAGGCTTCCACGGCATACTTTTTGTCCTTACTTTCTTCCATAATACGATCCTGCAAAGACATTTCAAACTCTTTTTCCACTGCCTTTTGCACATCTGCATGAAGCATTGCCCCGTAAACCAACTATGAAACAGGTACATTGGATTTTTTGACTTTCTTTTTTGTAGCTTCTAGCTGCACAACAAAATAACAAATATTTGTTATTGTATTACAGCCAGAAGTAAACTCCGAACGTTCATGAAAAGGCAAATTTGTAGAGGGCTGAACACATAACATTGGCTCTTAAAACGAAATACATGTTTCAAAAAGGCATGACCTCTAAAAGTATGCAATGGTCTTATTCCATAACTAAATGAGTCAAAATTCATCATAATTCTATGGTCAAAAATAGAAAATGATAAGTGATCCGGTCTACCTGTACGGGAATAGTGAGCTGATTACAAAGTTTCAACAAACGGCAGCAATCCATCATCGTTCACAAATTGACCTTCTCTATCTTTCTGATTAAGGTTGGCATACGCAGCCGTGATCACTTATTTGCTTTGCCGTACTCAGAACCTGAAGAAAAAAGTTGATTATTATCAGTCACTCGCACCTCTCATCCTAGGAAAAAATAAATAAATCTATCTCTCCAATCTCTCATCTTAATCACATGTCTGTCTCCTCAAAATCAAAGTTCAGTCATCTTCTAACGGCTCTAATATATAACATTTGCTAACTAATATCATGTATCATATCTCATATAACATAAATTAAGTAACAATTTATCGAAATCTAATTCGCAACAAAAATCTCAAAAACATATACTTTTGTATTAAGGTTTGAGGTTACCAAACTTTTGAATGCAAGTCCATTTATTGGTTTTCTCACAGAAACTTTTATCGCAGCAATCTAAAGAATTTTCACATTTGTATTACTCACAGGAAGTTTGAATGGCATAACTCACCATTTTTTCGCAGGGAGTTTTATCACAACAATCTAAAGAAATGCCAGTCCATCTACATATCCGAACCTAACCATTTATTGCACCAGTCCATCTACCTAATCTTGGTGCTTTAAACAGAAAGAATCAACAAACTGCACCAGTTTTCTAACTAACATATACATATTGATAAATAATGCACCAAGGTCACATCTATTGCTGCTAATTTATCTGAAGGCATAGGTGCTACAGGCCATCGGATTAAACCACCGTATTAACAAATCATAAAAATCCTTTTTTCGCTTAAATTATGGCACTTTCTAAACATTATTAAAAAGTGATCACATAAATTGTCTAATAAGAAGACAATCCTGAATATAGTAACGGACACAACCATCTTATATAATCTGCAGTTTCTTAAACAACTTGGATAAGGAATTTTTTTTCTATTTTTTACCTACAACCCAAAACACCATCTTCATCAAAACAAACCAATCCAAACCAAAACCCCAAAATTTCATGTCCATCTCACAAATATCTAACTAACCTAAATTTAGTAACACGCATTAGTTATAAAACCAAAGAAATTAATAACAAATTAATTGACCTTAATCTGCTTCATTTGAATAAGCAACTCCTTCTGAACAACAAAAGCTTGACTAACCACATCCTTCTGAACAGCAAAAGACATGGGAATCATATATACATCATCACATACCTCTTCCAACCTGGAATGAAACATAAAACCGTAAAAAAAAAGATGATAATCGCTATGTACCCAAAATTAACAAAATACGCACCATTTCAGAAAAATCATTCGATTAACACGAAACCCTAATTCTTATGGACCACATATAACAAATATAACAAAAGCCCCAAATAATAATAATAATAATAATAATAATAATAATAATAATAATAATAATAATAATAATAATAATAATAATAATAATAAAAATAAAAATAAAAATAAAATAAAATAATAATAATAATAATAATAATAATAATAATAATAATAAAACATACCGGATATGTGGATCTGATTAATCTTGTTTGTTGATTAATTTTGTTACTGGATCTGTGAATCGTGTTTCGGATGGATAATTTGTTGGATCGATATTTTTTTTTTGCGCCTGTGTGTGTGGTTTGTGTTTTGTGAGTTGTGAGGGAGAAGAATCCAGAGAACCACTTATAACAAACAATAAAAAAATATTGTTACTGTTCATATCCCTGTAGCTCTCCTCACAAACTCCTGTAGCTGCAAAGTTGGGGCACCAAAGCCCAAGGGATAGAACATAGAGATAATATATGTTGTATTATATGCATCAAGACATCAAGACATGTACTACTTACACTTTTTATCATTTTTTTTATACACTCTTTAAACAGGAGTAAGATAAAAAAAATGAATGATTCTTCAAAGAACAGGGCAAATTCATATTATCGATGCAATATTCATATTATCGATTGTAGTCTTCCAAATGTTTTATTGTTTATTGAGACTTTAATGTCCACATGTTTGCTAGTCGTCTGATGAAGTCTGAACCTTCTTTAATCTTGTTATATAAGCTTTCATTTGGGAATTAATTCTTTTATTATTATTTTTTTGTAGAAGCGAAAATTTATATTAAATAAGAAAGACTGATACTCCCTCCGTCCCATATTAAGTGTCCACAATGGAATCTTTAGGTGTCCCAAATTAAGTGTCCACTTGTACCTTTTAACAAATAAGATGAGACTTTAGTGGGTAATATTAATATTTGATTGGTGGAGAGTTTAATTAGTGGAATCTCCTAAAACTTTGTGCATTATGAAAGTGGACACTTAATATGGGACGGAGGGAGTACAAAACTTGGACATGCAAACGCGTCCAGAATGAACGGATGATTTGATAAACATACACAAAACATTATGTATAAAACAAAACATACATCAAAACAAAATAAACACTAAGCCAAGAAATACGCGGGCAAAATCGAAAACAAAGAAAACTGGAACTATATATGATAATGTACCCTCCGAGTAAGTCGAAGGACTCCCCTTCGGTCATACTCGAAACATACATAATCGAAGGCTCTGGCTAGCCTCATAACACTTTCATTGGCGTAAAACTAGTCATCTATGACTTAGTTACCAGATGTGAATTCGCCAGTCGAAGGATTAAACCCTTCGGGGTATTCCTCGATGAAATGTAAGGACGGAACAACGTCAAGTCTCAACATGGGGAAGACCAAGTCTTACCCACGTCTCATCTTCCTCCTTAGCTCTCCCGCTAAACCAGGAGGAGTGGGACACTAAGTCCTAGTGGCCACCACACGTCATGGGACGCCCCCATGATCTCCGAAAATTGTGCAAACACTCTCCAAGGTTATTTCATCCCTATAAATAGCCTTGAACGGGTTGAGAATCTGGTATGCAATCTAAACAACTCTACTTTAATATACTTTCACTAAATTTCTCATACCAAATACTTATTCACACGCCGGAGGTGGTTCGCAGGGCCCAACCCCTGCGCAATCACTTAACGTAGTGTCTTTGTATTTCTTATTTTCAGGTTAGACACAAGCTTGGCTCAACCACATCACCGCCTATATCCTTTGATCACTATCGAAGGCCTGATAGTGCAAAATATTGTACGATCAGTGGCGCCATCCGTGGGACCCGCTACAATTGGTCTCGTTATTCCAAGCTAATAATCAGTCAAACACATCCACTACTTTTCCGTCATGAATCCAGAAAGAGAAGTTACACCCCCACCGGGTTTCTCGACTCTAACCCCATTACCCGTAACCGACGTCAACAACCTTCCGCCAATTACAGCGTCCACCTTTACCACACGATCTCACCCTGAAACAACACCTCATCAACATGCATCAACATCAGCCAACCCTGAACCTGTCATCAGCCCTGCCTTCGTTGAGGCTAACTATGAAGAGTTAGAATCCCTGCTAAGGGCCCAAAGGAGGCAGGTCCGGAACACAGAGATGAGAAGGGAGTTAGAATACTTCAGTGATGAGTATTACGAGGAGATGGAAATGGAGCCAAGGCCTTCGGCTCCCAGGGCTACTCACCCCATCCTACGCATTGGGTACCCAATCGGTAGAAGGGCCGGAGGAAGGTCATTTGGTTTTGAGGGGGTCCCTGAAAGAACCCCCACAAGGAGAGAGGGAACTGTGACCGAAGGCTCTAATGGGAGGAGCCAACGAAGGGAAGCCTCGGAGGTAAACCTACCTCCATTGCTGGCCGCACACCTGGGAAGAACTGAAGCAGGGGTTCCAATATTGCCTTCTCATGCATCCGGTGTAGGAGGACATCCGTCTTCATTTAGCATGGGAGGAAGCCTTCCTCCCAACGGTATGTATCTCCCGTTTCACACTCCGAATTATCCTCAAAACCCTTATCCTCCCACAAATTTACAACCTAGCAACCACCAGTTCCCACAAACTACCATGCCCTACGGGCAGACAATGGTGTTTCCCTTATACAATGGCTACCCTACCAACGTGGGGACACCCTACACACCTTATCCTAACCAGACCTGTTAGCCTCGCTATTTTATTAAGATAACGTCACACAAGTGAAATGGACTAGATATGTAGCTAGTAGTAACTTCAGGGACTATTAGTGGTTATTAGGGAAACTTATTATGTAATGAGCCCATAAATACCCCTCATGACTCTCCATGAGGGGTGTGGGAAATTGTGTATCATTTACTTTGTCTTTAATATAATCCTTTTTCTCCACCCTCTCTCTACTTTCTCTCTCTAGACAAGATGAATTCTTTCATCTTTAATCATCAACCAAGACCTCCCGAACCACATAAATGTTCTATACTTTCGATCCAACAATTGGTATAAGGAGCCACGTTGTTACTTGTAGAACACTAGATAACATCACAAACACGTTCTCACTTGTGGTTATGGCTCGTTATACATAAGAAAGAAAAGAAAGAAATGTAGAGAGAGAGAGAGTTAGAGAGAGAAAGAGATGNATGGATTTGATACTTAGGCTCGTATGAAAAATGGTGCAATGTATTCTCCCCCGTGGGATTTGAAAACAATAAAAGTGTAAACGGGGCTATGAAAACTCACCTCAAGGAATGGCATAATATGGAATATATGAACTGAAGTAATGAGGTGCAACTCCTAGCCGCAACCTAAAATGAATGCATGTAATCTACTTTAGATTATGAAATGGGTTCATGTATGCACTTGCACTATAATCTATACCACTCGTTTTGTATTCAAAATATATATTGTTGGCGAAAATATAAATTACATCTTCGTATAAGGTCATGGTGATTATTACATGTTCATATAGTCTAATAATGTTATACAATAGTTATATAGTGAAATATAGTGAAATATAGGTTTTAGACGTAAAGTATAACACTTAGTAATTTTTGAAATACGGTTAAAAATGGCTTCGGAAAACTAGTTGTAAAACAGTGAATATTGAGATTTAGGAAGTAAAATTGGTATTTCTGGAAAGCCTAGCACCAAGCCTCAAAATGTTCAGGAGTGAAGTTTTGCTCAAAGTGTCTAGATTTTATGCTAAATGGTTGAGAAGTATGGTATTTTAGACTAAAGCTGCCATTTCTGGGCAGTTTTTATGAATGTTTGGATAGCTGTAGATTACTCATCTTAAGTCCAATTGACGAACGGCTTTTTTATTTGAAAACTAGGCCAGGTGCTCTAACTTTTGTTCCTTGTGGTCCAAAACTCCAGAACTGAGTCAATTGACGGGAAAATAGCTCTCAACATGGGTGTTTCTGGGTATACTGAAAATTTCTGAGTAAAGTGCTGGTGGTTTATTAGTGAAAATAATAACTTTCGAAAAATCATAACTAATTCGTTATAAGGCCGATTTTCAAGTTCTTTATATCCCCGGAAAGGTAAAAATATATACTAACATATTTTCAATAGTTTGGCAAGTTTTGGAAAGGTATAAGGCTCGTTTTTGGCCAAGTTAATTCGTACATCAGCAATGAATTTTCCGGAAAATGTTCAAGTCTAGTAGCAACTTGTTTTTGGCATAATTTCTTCGTTATAAGTCCGTTTTTAGCGGTTCAAAAGGCCATAGTTTCATCTAAGGATGTATTTTCTAAATCTTTGGCCAAAAATATCCCACAACCCACTGAGTTTCCCACGTTTTTAAAATGAGGACAGTAGGTTTTTATATAGTGCCAAAATGGATTTTCCTAGTTACTAACTTGTCCAAAATCACTCAAACAACAACCAATCATCCCATAACCTACCATACACCTTCTTAGGGTGTCATGGGTTCCCTAACATCACCATTTCAATCATTTTACCAAGGTTTCATAAGGAATCCATTTTACACATAAAATGATAACAACTTAAGTTTTGTGGTATAGACTTTTATATGCAAGTTCAAAAATGACAAAAGTACATAAACCTAGCAAGGAATTCATGGTAGAATTTATAGAAAAATTAGTGGTTCACTTACTTGAAAACCTTATATCTTTTTGGGTAGAAAAACCTAACAATCCATAGGTTTATATTAAAAGTTAAACAATGCTTAATCATATCTGGAGTGACCGAATCTTTCTTATACAAAAAGCGTATTCCTAACAATCTCCCCCTAATGGAGGTCACCCCTGGAAAAATTCTTGAATTCTTGCATTGAGATCTTTGTAGATTCTTTTGTAGCTCGTATTTGTTGATTCTTCATTGATAAACGACTCAAGATGACTTCCTTGATGTATATGATGATCTTTTGACTTTGCTCTTCGCTCTTCATCCATATAATTAGCTTCAAGTCATCTTTGAGTGTATGTGTCCCTTTGTGATGTTGTGATTGTCTTTGTGATGTCATGCTTACACTTTTCTGGATCATGATCTTCTGCATCAGAGTTGTGGAAGCATAGTCGAAGCCCATTCCTTGATCATGATATCTTGAGTTATGATGTTGAAGTGTAAGCATGAGATGATGAATCTGCATCTTTTCAGCAATCGACATCAATCGTCAACTTCTTCGTCTTTGGTGTGATTACGCCTTTCCAACATGCCCATGCATCTTTGTTGAGTAGATCTTCACGGTTGAAAAGTTCTGACGACTCCTTGTAGATGTTGGTATGAGCATGTGGAACTAGAGTGATGGTGGTGAACATGGTAAGTTTGGTATGTTGAGCTGCATAAAACTTGGTTAGTAATAAACATACCGGTACTTACAAGTTCGGACTTCGAGATTGTCAACAGCATAGTGTGAAGACTTTCTCTAATCCTTACCAAGACCGTTCCTAATCGGATGCCCCCGAAAGGGCTTTCACTGACATACCGAAGTACACCAACGATTAGGTGATTCGCTGGAGATCACCCCACGACTGTAGACCTTTTGGAACACCACCGTACACACTAAGCGTAACCCACAAGAGATTACCGAAGTGACCTGCTGTCAGGGCTGCTTGATGTTGACCCTGGCAGGAGTTTCCACTTAATCACAGGGAAATACTTATGTATATTCCCTCATAAGTGTTCTCGGCAGATTGCTAAGATCTGCGTAGGACTCAAAATATTACATCTGGTGTCCTTAATGTTGAATAACCAGTGTAGAAGTATCAAGTGTTCGTATGAGATCTTTTGATGCATCTCTTGGCTCTAGACTCGATAAGTGCACATTTGGTTATCCTATTCGGAGACTAGGGAGGGGTCTCCTGTTTCAATATCAACTAGCTCTAAGAGACTAGTCGATAGTTTACACCGGTTCCCCGTGAGAATGAAACAAGCTCTTTTAAGAGAACTTGAGTGGCTGGGAGGTTTAGTGCAGTGCGTCACTGGGTCCATGACGTCTTTATCTTCAATACCGATGTTACCTTGGTAACAATCAGTAGCATATGAATTGAACCCGGTTTCTGCCCTAAGGTTGAATAATTGGAGGGCTATTTCTTTTCACCCTTTCTCATTTCATTTCTTTTTAATTCTTCAACCCCTTCAGTGCTTACCGAGACTTCATTACTAGAACCTTGTTGGGTTTGTTCCAGTCCTAGCTCAGTCTCAGTCGGCACTCTTCCCTTTCTCACTTTTCTCCTTTTTTCAATCATTCCTAAGGACTTCTAATCTATCTATTGGATTGTCCTTGGGAAGATCCCTCCGGTTCTGATTGATCATGGGAACATATACCTAACCTTACCATCCTTATAACTCCATGCTTTAAATTAAATTGGTCGGTCTTTTGGTATCTTTCCACAATCTTCACATAACCAAATCATTGAAAATTCTCTCAAAGTGTTTATGGTAAAGAAACACATTTTGTTAACACTTTGAGAGTTTTATCATTTTTCCAAATGCTCCCCCTCAACATGTGCTCATAGGTAAAGAAAGAAATTTGCACATGTCGGGGTGAGTTGCACTTATTTGAATTGATTGGCTCTTAATAGACATATACCCGAGGGACACGTTTACATTACTTAGTTAAAGAGATCCATTATCAGCTTTTAGGTGATAACTAGCCCTAATAACTAACTTGAAGTTGTTAACGTTCCTTAAAAAGGAAGTTAGACCCGTCAAAGTATATATCTAAGAAGAGTTTCTCGAAACGGTACTTTCTACTTGGACCAGTCCTCTTCGAGACACGTTTACATCACTGGTTAGACCAGCTTGAAATTATTACCCGGCCAGGACTAGTCCTTTCGATTCAAGGCTTTTCATGTTTCGTCAATTCATGAGTCAAATCTGAGTCATAATCCATTCACGGTTTCT
>LBNU01026106.1:0-44188 GCA_014162995.1 Artemisia annua
TATACTACCTCCGTCCCAAAATTATTGTCCACAGACAAAAAATACACAGTTTTAGAAAAGCATCATCATTACAACTTTCTCTTTTTTACTTTTTGCACAAAGACAGTTTTACCCTTAATCAATTAATTATTAACTTCTTTAAAGTTTTTAATAATAACATCAAATGAGGGTAATATGGTAAACTTGATCTATATTCCCTATCTATTTATGGAAGTGGACAATTATTTTGGGACGACCGAAAAAGGAAAGATTGACTATAAATATGGGATGGAGGGAGTATGTGTTAGTGATGGATTCTAATAACTCCCGACATGTATAACCCAAGGCCTTTGTCTAATGGTATGTGAATTGCCCACCAACCTAGAAGTTGCGGGTTCAAGCCTCATTGGAAGCATTTGTGAGATAGTGATATAGGGTGTGAAAAGAATTATCGTTCGGAAACAACTTCCGACATGTATTAGTATGCAAATAACTTTTCATCAATACTAACAAATCGGGTATTGATATCGAAAGTTAAAGTGAGTAACGGAAAAGGTTTTTCTTGTTTATGTTCTCATGAAGGGCGAGTCTTAGACGCAAATGTACGCGATTTAGTTGAGGTATCTCGTGACTGTTTTAATTTTAACTCTTTCTTTGGCTATATACACTAAGATATTTATGAGAGGTTCAAATATGAGATCTCTTGTAAACACACGAGGATGCGTGATTGAACAATAGGCCACCTTGGTTTTGGTAATGGTTTGATATTGAAAGTTAACCAAAGTAACTTAAATAAAGCTAAGTAAAGTCGAGTCAAGGGTTTACAACATAAAGTACATAACGTCAAAGTTATAGACCCCTAGGCTGAAGTGATGATTGGCTGCTCCTCTTTTTTCCTTGATCAGTCTAAAGTTTATGTGTTTATGACTTAATTAACATGGAGATCTTAACCTACAAAAACCTACGTGATAATGTTATTTGACTGGCATTTTGTCATGTTGAGTTTGATTATAATCCTATAACCAACTTTCTTATGACAGTTTCCTCGTGCTTTGTTTCTCCACCAAACTAAAAGAAGGCTAGAAGATGATTGAGCTACTCTAAACTAAAGGAGGTATGCACCCTATTCTTTGGACATTGATAATCCTTTTATGATATTTGTGTTTATTTACTACCCCATTCGATCTTTTATATTGTCTTTCGTCACCAGCTTTTCGATTTCTCTACCACTTATTTTGGACTCTTTTTCATCCGTTCATTTGCTATCGAAACTTCATTTTGACACGAGGCTGGATGTGGCTCTACACCGAATTATGTTTACTATTACTTTTTCTGTCTAAAGATGTTACATTTGAATGTTTGTAGATTAATAATCTCACTTTTTGAACTTAAAAATGGGTGGTACATTTGCGGGGCCAAAAAGTTGAAATTCATATTAGACTACGACAAGAAAAGAAATGAATGGCCTTACAAATTTCATGCAATAATAATCAATATGCTTCAAAAGAAATTTTTTTAAAAGAGAGTCCGAGTATGACATGTCGATAGCCATGTCGATATTATCATGTGTTATATATTTTCTCTTATGGTTCAAAGTTCAAACTTCAAACAATTGAAACGTAAATGGTAAAAGCATGAGTTTTTCCCTGTTCTTAGGAGGGTTATTAGAGGAGGACGAATCTTTAACTCTGATGTATACTACCTAACCTAACCGAGATGTCCCCGTAGCCATTTTCGACACTTTCCTTGACCACCGCTACATGTATAACTAGTGAGATTTGGACCCTATCTCTCGTAAGGATGTTAGATGACTTACAGGCCAAGGCCACAAGACGATTTGGCAATAGTTTATAAACAAATGAAANTGTATACTACCTAACCTAACCGAGATGTCCCCGTAGCCATTTTCGACACTTTCCTTGACCACCGCTACATGTATAACTAGTGAGATTTGGACCCTATCTCTCGTAAGGATGTTAGATGACTTACAGGCCAAGGCCACAAGACGATTTGGCAATAGTTTATAAACAAATGAAACGACGATTGCAAAAATGTGATATAACTATTTGTTGATTTTTCAGTTTTGGTGTTGCAAAGCTACGAATTGTATGCATTTTTATTTTATTTTTTTCTTTTTGATAACCATGGTTTTCGATCTTTTTGCCAACTAATTCATAAGGTTTGAACCTACCACAACAGAGGCTCAAACCAAGTAAATACTTTCTTTTTCAGGAGATTGACGTGGCCACTTTAAGATTGTTTGCACCTAGCAGAAACTGAACTTGAGACCTCACACATTTTTGTGTGCTGGTCACAAAACATCTTGCCATTAGGCCACGCCCATGAGTGGCTAAATGTATGCATTGTCTTCATGAACCTGTTTATCTCTCAAAAAGTTTAGATATAGGGAGAAACTACTCGTGAATCCTTGTACCAAGTTACCAACTTACAACTATCATTTCAGAAAAATATATATATGTAGCTAGCTCATGGCAAATCATGTAAAGAAATACAATATGTGGCCGGGCACTCAAGTGCGAGTAGAAAATTTTTTAAAGCGTGACGCTAGATAATTGGTTTTTAATGAATACATCACTCGTAAGCAATAATATTAGTTTGACCATTTGTGCGGAGTGGGTTTAGGAGTTGCATTAATCACTGCCATTTATCATGTTATCATTTCATGTCAATACAAACTTCAATCACGATTAACTAGCTAGTCATTGTTGTCAAAACATGTTGGGCACTTAAATTGTCGCATTTTGATTTGAAGATGTGTTTAGTTGGGTTTGGTGGAATTTCAGACCTGAAACCGTGCAGGACTGCAGGTGTTCTAGCTAAGTTTACGTCACACTTTGTAGTTGTCGAATTTCAACATCAAGATTGAAATTAGTAGGTTGTGTTATGCTCCACTCGATTAAATGTAAATACTTCAAAATAATATAAAGAAAAACCTCATCTATTATATAATTAGTTGAGATCTAACAAAATAGAATTTCCACCCTCATAGGATTGTCATTTCTACTGTCTACATGTTTTTTTATCGTAGTTTTGGTGCGGCTAAATTTAACTTGCTTATATGATTCTTACAACTACATATATACTCTTATACATTATTTATTTTATCTATCTTCTTTGGATTTAAAATCTATTAAAACTTGTTCCATTATTTCTTTACGTCACATCCTCTCTTACACTACCTCTTCCCTTTAAACTACACGTATCAATGCTCACGATTAGCTCGTGAGTGGCCAACCTCACGCGTGAGCCCCTACATTGGCTACCACTCACGCACGACACACACAAAAAAAGACTCACAATGGTGATTGGTGAGTTTTTAACTTTTCGGTTTGTGTGAAATTGTAGGCCCTCCCCATTTTGCAACGTTTGTTTAAGTTCACTTTCCCCACTACCATTTTATTTACCTATAGATACCCTTTAAACTTCAACATTTTTAAACACAATTTCACATTATATGCTCTACTATCAATATCATTTTAACTAACAAAATGTCTCAACAAAACACTCCCGGCCCCACAAAACGTCAACAACGAAAGGCTACCCGAGACGACACTCCCCCGACATCTGAAGGAACATTCACTCTCATAAATAACTCCACCGTAAAACCAACAAATCAACTTACGACCACAATCATTCTTTTTTAACCAACCTTACCAAACAAGCCATACTGAAACCCATACCCTCAACAAAACGCTTTTAGCCAATTCTCCAAACAAAACGCTTTTACCCAATTCTCACAACAAAATGTGTTCCCAATCGACAACCCCAACTACGGCTCACAAACCTATACGGGCGGTTCGTCATCACAACCAAATATAAACCAACCTATGTCTCTCATTCCTCCATTTAATTACGACAAAATGTACTCACCTCAATTTTCAAAGTCCGTTCGTGAGGACTCTTCGGTCGAAGAAGTCTCGGTCGCAAAGAATAAGACGAACCGAAGACGCCAACGGCCAACCGGCTCCGACGAAGAAGACGAACCGAAATGTTGATGATGCACGGTCTATTGCATGGACCCCCGAAAAAGAAGCTGCATTATGAAATATGCGGTTCGTATATCCGAAGATAGCGTTGCCGGTAATACGAGAAAGACTAAGCGGTTTTGGGGTTGAAATCTTACACCACATGCACAAAACTTGTCCTATAATCCAGCGTCGGACATATGATATGGTTAACGGCAAATGGAAGATTGTGCATCCGAAAGTTGCTAATTTTTGTGGTGTGTACGACAATGTCACTCGGCGTAGTNGAGAGAGAGAGAGAGAGAGAGAGAGAGAGAGAGAGATGATACGGCACTGAGGTAGAAAATGAGTGGGGGTATTTTAGTGTTACGAATAAGGGTAGTCTTAGGTTATATCACAATGAGGTAATTGTCAATCATTGTCAAAAATGGCAAACAAAAAGGGCAAACACTAAAGAAAAAAAAAAACTCGTCGTCGCTTTACACATGGTTACTAGTCTTTAAAAAGTAAAGTATCTAACATTTAATTGTAATTAAAAAAAGTTCTTTACGGATCACTTTTTTCTCTAAAGATCAGGGCCCGTTTTGTTTGTAGACGGGTTTAAAATTTGGATTTGGATTTGATGTAGAAAAGAGAAAATATATAAATAAATAAAATATTTAAATCAAAAAAAATTATTATTAGAAAAAGAAAGAAAAAATATAACATATGAAGGACATAAATAGAGGGCTCATAAAAAACAATGATAGTACAATATTTTCAAAAACCTCACCTTTTGAATAGGATTATTACACTGCAAATATTAAGACATCAAACTTAAATTTGGGCCCCACTCAATTAAATCAAACAACTAAGGGTGCGTTTGGTTTGTGAGTGTGATTGGAATAGAATTTAAATTTGGTAAAAGTTTGAATGAAAATGAAAAAAGAGAAAATTATTTATTATTTATAAATATGGTATGTTAATAAATTAATTAAGAGTAAATTCATTATTTTTTAATATAAAAAGTACGATTCTAAAAAAAAGTCAGTAGAAGCATGTGGTTGTAAAACCTTTAGGAATATAAAAAGAATTTTTTGTTGATATTAAAACTCAAAACCCACCAGGTCATGTCGGATTGGATTTTTGGCATCAAACCCTCACTTGAGTCCAAAGGAGAGAGTACCAAACAATTTTATTTAGATGTCTTTGAATCCAAACCCCCCTAGACCCATACACCAAACGCACCCTAAAATCAACTATTATCCCTTAACTCCATCTCCATCCCCCTCAACCAAAAGCAACACAAATCTTTAAATCTTCACCATCCATCATCTTTACATCTAATTATCTAGATTAGTCATTAATTTAAATTAAATAATTAGCTAAAAAAACCCACTTTTTTTCTTTTTTTTCTAAATTAAAATATCTCACAAACCGTTAATCGTTACGTGAGATATACTATCGCGACAAGAATTAAATTAAAAATAGATGGCTATAATCAGGGTCGTCCCATTGATTTGGGTGGCCCGGTGTGAAACTTAAAATGAGGCCCCGTAAATCACGAAAAGCTTAACTATTATGGAAATTTAAAACATAATATATTTAGACATGTATAAATACTAATTAACATATACTAAATCGGATGCCCTCTCACATATTATTTAAAAAGAGCTATAAAAATTCAAGTTAGACGTGTATAAATACTAATGGGCATATAATAAATCAGAGGCCCCTCACAAATGGTGGCCTTATGCGATTGCTTCACTTGCACATGCTAATCACCGCCACTGGCTATAAATCACTCATTTGATTTTTAGAAAAAAATTAGATATTTGTTGATCTTATGTCATTGTAATTATAGGTAAGAAAAACATTTACATGGGCTATGTTTGGTGCGGAGTTTTTTTGGAGCTTTTTGAGCTGATGAGCGGTGGGAAATGAGCTTTTTGATTTTTAGTGTTCGTTTGGCAAAAGAGCTGTAAGCTTTGCTATTTTTTAGGAAAACTCGTTTTTTCAATGTTTCTTTAAGAAGCAGTGAGCGGTGAGCTGTGACTACAGCTCACAGCTACTTTTACCAAACACACCCATGATCAATGATAAAAGTATACACTGCCTTACCAAACATACAACATCTCAAAAAGATTAATGTCGGAAGGTAAAACCTGCTCACACGATTCAAATACCTTGCGTGCCACATAAATATTAGAGTTATGAAGTTTAGTATGACCACTACTTTTGGTGTCTGTCTGCCATGCAAGTGATATATCCACCATCTTTAAATTTGTACTTAATTTAATGAACGTGTGTTGACTACTTTTTCATAAATCTTTTTCGGTTTTTTAAGCTATGCTTTGCTTTTCTTTTACCTTTTTAGGCTTTAGCCTTTTCTAGAGTTTGAATGAAGGCCCATATGATAACTTTGGATTATTTAAAAGAGAAAGCCCACAAAACAATTTAATTATACTTAGCTCAATATGAATATAACACTCGTGGTGGAGGTCACTAAAATAAGGGAAATAAGCCTTATTTTGATATATAAACCACTGAACAACTAAGATTCTTAGTTGCGTAACAAAAGTTCCAGGGAGAAAGATTGTCTAGAGATGGTTTGTTTTCGAAAGAGGATATTTTTATGCTTTGTGTAAACGTTTTGCATAAATTACGTGAATTATGAAGAATTAAAGTGTCCATAACACAGTGCCGTAAAATACAAATAAAAGTTCAGACTCTAAAGTCGCATTTTATGTTTACTAAACTCGTAAACCATATTAAAATGCGAAAGCAATAACCAAAAAAGTCTAATTTTTATAACTGAATCAGTAACCTAAAGTTTGTAAACTTATTTCTCAAAACAAAAAGAAGAATAATAATAAATACATAAATAAATAAATAAATAATATAATGGGCTCACTTTTATTATTATTATTATTATTATTATTATTATTATTATTATTATTATTATTATTATTATTATTATTATTATCATCAACAACGTTTGTTTCTTTTCCTTAATTAGTATCAACACCGACAAAAAGTTTGCAACGTGATAACCTTGATTCAAACATAAAGCTTTAAAAAGAACCGAGGATATTACAACTTTTTAAGCAAAATATAGAACCACACCCGCAATTCAAAACATGAAAATTATTTGTAAAAAGTATTGGGAAGTAAGTGGGTAGAGTCGATGTCAATGAGCCCATAAAACTAAGATTAGTAAAAAAAAAAAACTACTCGTTAAAACAACTTCAATGCGAAAGGTTTTTCTAAGAGTTTTTTTGGTACTTTGATGTTATAATATGAATGTTGTGTGACGAGGTAATCCTCAAATCATTTATCAAATGACTCAAGGATCATTAAGTTATTCACGAAAAAATTATTGCTCTAATGACAATTAGCTACTTAATGACCTTTTTAAGCTAAAAACAGCTATTCTTTAAGCCCTCATTTGACATGCCCTAACAAACGTAAAAGTGCTATAATCGAGTTCAATGTCTTGATCGATAATGGTCATAATATATATATAGACCATAAATATTGTTAGAGTGATGTTTTTTCTTTTGTAAACTTTGTTTAATATATATTGACCATAAATATTATAGTGCATTCTGTAAGTGTAAAATACCCTACTATTGGTGCTTAGTTGCTTACATAGAACTAGACAATTATAAGAGCTACACGAAGAAAAACTTTTCATTCGAAAACTACAAAGCTACACGAAAAGAAGAAAAAAAAATGGCATGGAATTGCTTAAACTCTTGCTATTTATAGCAAAAGACCTCCAATTCGAGTTAAAATCGAAGAACTCCATTTTCATTAACCAAGTATTGTCAAGCCATTTAGTATACTTTCTTTATTTCAATTTACTTAATTGCACCCACCAACTAGTTATTACTTCTTAGTTGTGACGTATGCTTTTTTTTTTTTTTTTTTTTTTTTTTTTTTTTTTTTTTTTTTTTTTTTTTTTTTTTTTTTTTGTTCTTTCGAAAAACAATAAGAATCGTATTGATGTCTAAGAAAGATTACATATGGAGAGAATCATGAACAATTAATTACATAATGAAGAAGTCTACTATGATGGTATAAAACTAAAAAGGCTACGATATACTTGTAAGTTCACTTTAGCATGTCTTTGATGTACTTGAAGAATGTTGGGGAACTAAAACTTCTTAGCCAAATAAACATGACCATCGTACGGTAGCCTACTCCTCACTCGAAGATGTCTGAAGATGAAGATGAAGATGACGAAATTTTACATCAACTCCTTACTTCTTTAGGTGCTCATTAGGAATTACTCTAGACGGAAATCGTGCTCGTTCGGAAAGAGATACATTCATTGGCTTGTTATCGGAGTTGAAGCAATAGGTATGTCATGTTCTACAAGATGAAGGTCTATTCGTCTAGGATTTCATGCACGTCCTCTCAACTTTGACAATGAAATTATAGTGTCGGCAAGTAAAAGCTACATAATCACAACAAAAAGGCATTAGAGTTAAACCATTTTATTTAGGGGTGAGTTAACCACACCCTCCCTAAGCCACACCCTCCCTATGATTGATGCTTCTGCCGGTTGTACGGTATGCTTCACGGGTTGTACTGTTTGACCAAAATAGGTGGACCCCCCATGATAGGGAGGGTGTGGTTATCAATTGAAAAAGATGGACTAAATAGATACATCAATTGAGATTCAATTGATGTATCTATTTAGTCCATCTTTTTCAATTGAACTTGTTACGAGTCTCGTGTACGTACGGGATTTATACATAACTTGAAATTATCTAAAAATTTCAGTATAATATATGGGAATATAAGAATTCGACATAAGAATTCAACACACTGTTTAATGTTATGTACATATATATGAATTACACATACGGGGTTTAGACTATAAGTACAACTAATAGTTATATTTTAAACAAATTTGTTTCGTGTGTACTCATAAGTCGTGTTTTTATTTTTATACTTATAATCCGTGCATTTACAGACTTTTAGTATTACAATTAAAATATTTATCGTTATCCGTATTCTAGATTTTAACCCGTGTACGCAAAGGTTATTAAACGTGGATTAGGTTCATGACTATAACTAATAAAAATATTACAACTGTAATTGCTCGGGTTTGAAATTATGATCAATTTGTTTAATAATTTTTTTGAGTAATTTAATATGATATTTTGACGTAATTCAAATTCATTGAACATAAATGTTTACCAATAGGATACCAGCACGTTGCGGCGTGGGGTACCCTGCAATAAAAATTTTCTATGAGAAATTTTCAATTTTATGTTTCTGATACAATAACTTTACGGATGATGACAATTTTATGTTTGAATAAAAATAAGCAATATTAAATCATAGACTTATCACTTTGAACATTTAAATCGTTTGTCTTCAATAAATTCATCCTAAATTATATAGAAAACATTTATTTTGATTTTGCGGTTGATTTTTTCTAAAAATTTCAAAAAGTGCCTTGATTGGTTCTCGATTGCACTTTTACGATAAATCATATTTTTTGAATTTTGTAACTCGATCAAACATTTGCAATTCTATCAATTTATTTGTGTATTTTTGTTTAAAAATATACATAGTCAAAATAAATAATAAATGAGGTATTAAAATGTTGTGAAAGATAATTTAGTATAAGCATTAATAGTATGTACATGATGCATTAACACTTGTATTGCTTAAAATGCATTAATGAGTGTTTTACAAAATTTATTATAGAAAACGTAATTCGTGCATTATATGTAGTATAATTATATGTAGTATAGATATGTGAAAAAAAAAAAAAAAAAAAAAAAAAAAAAAAAAAAAAAAAAAAAAAAAAAAAAAAAAAAAAAAAAAAAAAAAAAAAAAAAAAAAAAGTCGTTTAACACTTTTCATTTTTATATTATTTGCATTAAATAAATTCGTCTCAATTTTTTTAGAAAACATTTATTTTGTTTTTGCTGCTGTTGTTTTCCGAAAATTTCAAAAAGTGTCTTGATTGGTTCTAGATTGCATTCTTACGATTAAATCATATTTTTTGAACTTTATAACTCGTTCTAACATTTTCTAATTCTATCGATTTATTTGTGTATATTTACATAAAAATATATATAAATGGGGTATTAAAATATAGTGGAAGATGATTTCGTACAATCATTTGTAGTGTTTACATGATGTATTAACACTTGTATTCATTAAAAATGCCTTAATGAGTGTTTTGCAAAATTTATTACAGAAAATGTTATTCATTTTTATATGTAGTATATATATATATATATATATATATATATATATATATATATATATATATATATATATATATATGTTATATTTAATCTCGTACATATACTCAATAACATATATGCGTAAGTAGATGGTTTTTTAGTATGACGTTTAATTTAATAACAATAGTTATGACAACAAACATAAAGTTCGATCGCAGAAAATGCTAGTTGACAGATTTGTATCGAGGACGAGTAACAATTCAATGAACACGAAAGACCCAGATACATAAAGAAATTGACCATATTTGGTTAATAGAATTTACAATCAAACTATAGACTTTTAATAAAAGTCTAATCTTAAAATCTATGGGGGGTTTTGTTAAATATCTGATTTTTTTCAAAAATTATAGTATGAAAATTTTACACTTAAGTCCATAAAATTTGATTTAAGATTAGAATTTTATTAAAAGTTTATAGTTTGATTGTAAATTCTATTAACCAATTCTAGTCGACTTCTTAATGTATCTGGGTCTTTCGTGTTCATTGAATTGTTACTTGTCCTCGATACAAATCTGTTATATTTTTGAAGTTACAAGATTGTTCATTGAAAGACTTTTCTGTTGTAGAGATTAGGAATGCTATTCGCAAATCATGGAGATGATGTAGTTTGGCTTTCATTCGTGTGGTCAAGTTAGGGCATTCCTAGGCATGCAATACACGTTTGGCTGCTAATGAGAAGAAGGTTAAAAAACACAAGATAGGCTAACGCATAGGATGTTGGCAATGATATAGACTCAAACTTGCTCCGGTGCCTGTTATGCAAGTTACAACCTAATTCCCATGAGCATTTATTTTTCGAATGCTCTTACTCTTCTAACGTATGGAAAAGTGTTCTTAAAGTGGCTGAATTCCTAGATATCCCTCCTATTTGGACAGATATCATGGCATGGATTGTTCCTTTGGCGAAAACTAACAATGTTACTTGCATAGTTGGTCGTTTAATTGTTTACTATTCATGGCAAGAACGTAACCATAGGCTTCATGGTAAGAACGCAAGGAAGCAAGAGGATATAACGAACATTATTGTCGATGTGATAAGGTCTAAACTAGCGTCAATCAGTTTCATGAAAAAGATGTGTGTGTACAATATGAAGAGGATATGGAAGCTGCCATGGCACGAGTAATGGAGGGGTTTTAGCTAGAGGAAATGTAGTTTGATTACTATTTATTTGTGTTTCTCTAGTTATGAAATTTGGTTGTTGTGTTTGAGCTTGTTCAAACACGTGGGTTTTTTTTTCTTAAGAGTGGCTCATCACCACTCTTATCTGTACGAATCTCATATATTTTTTAATATATTTCACCGGGTATAAACCATTTTACTCAAAAAATAATAATTATGATTATATATAATACTAATAGTTATGATAATAATAGTAGTAGTAGTTAAAAAAAAAAAAAAAAAAAAAAAAAAAAAAAAAAAAAAAAAAAAGAAAAGGCTATGGGGTTTTGTTTATCTAATTTTTTTTCAAAAATTATAGTATCAAATTTTACACTTGAGTCCATAAAATTTAATTTAAGATTAGACTTTTATTAAAAATTTATACTTTGATTGTAAATTCTAGTAACCAATTCTAGTCAACTTCTTTATGTAACTGGGTCTTTCATGTTCATTGAATTGTTACTCGTCCTCGATACAAATCTGTCAACAAGCATTTTCTGCGATCGAACTTTTTTTTTGTTGTCATAATTTTCCAACAAGTGATAGTTACAACAACATCAATTTTACTAAAAGAAGAGCAAAGATCATTTTATTTTTGGAACACCGAGTCATTCAAGACTCAGTTGAAGCACATTGTCAAGAACCATACATAATGGAAAACAAAGATGGAAATAAGATATAAGACCATCCGTAATTGAGTTTATATTTTACGCGGTGTGTACCTCTTTTTTGCGTTGTGAGCCACTACCTCGCCACCTCCTTCATGCGTTGTGAGTGTATTTTGGAGGTAATTTGGCCATAAACCTGACTGGTATGTGTTAATTTACACATATCTTTTATCTTATAAAACGGACCAAAACGACCAAAAACCCGACCATAAATGCCAAATATTTGTTATTTTTGCGTTTTTACATGTGCAGGTATGAATATATGATAATTGGACAAAAATCAAGCAAATACGCAAACACGAGCACGAGAATGGAAAAAGGTCAAAAGCCGGAGCCGGGAAAGAAATTGATCAAAGTTTGAGCTAAAAAAGTCAAAGTCAACCTTGGGAAATCACAATATAACATAAATAGTCCTTGGATTTACTACTTATAAATGGCAGCTTTGGTCCCTTGAGTTTGCAGTTTTACACTTTTGGTCCTTGATTTATGATATGACAAATTCAGAAACCAAACCAGGATTCACTATTATTGAAACCAAATCCATATTATCCCTAAGCCCATCATCCCTTTGATATTAAAAAGCCCAACACCTGTTCCTTTTATAAAACCAACCGAGCCCACTAATAACCACGGTCAAACCCTACTTAAAATAGTCAAACTAATAATAAAAAAAACCCAAAAAAAAACCTTTCCCGCCCCCTTTTCACCATTTACCCAGATCTTTTCACTGTGCTTAGAACCTTAATTTACCCGATCCTCAAATTAACCACAATTAAGGGTAAATTGGTCAAATCAAAAGGCTTCTAGAAGCGCCAGGGAATGTCAGAACATGTCAGAAGCGAAGAAGCACATGAGGGGATGAGGTGGCAGCTCATGATTGGTTAGAACACGTCATGATAGAGTAATTCAAGGGCTAAGATTAGTGGGATTTGATCAGACGATATAGATGAGCTCTAAACTAACACAAGCTCACACGGATTGCCAGCTTGGCATTTGGGACCCCAAGTTTCACTCAAGCTATAAATATAGAGCTCTTACCTCACAATTCGTTTGGTTAGCTTAGGAGTAGTTTAAGGTACTGTTATAATGCCAAAATTTTAGCTTAGTTTGTAGAATTGTAATCGCATTCATCTTTTTGTAATCGTTTAATAGTTTTAATAGAATTTGAATTCAGTTTATATAATTACTTGTTCACTTTGCTTTAGTTGAATCAAAAGTTTAAAATTCCTTGTTTCTGTTTCATTCAGCTTCACAGAAGCTAGTTTAAGCTTTTCTAAAAGTAAAAGTACTTTCACTTGTTTTCAAATTTACACAAATAGTATAAAAAAACAGAAAATATAAAAAAATACAAAAATAATGTTTACTTTTACTTAAATCAGTTTGTAATTAGATCACATTAGTCATACAAACTCAGTATTGTAGCTAAAGTTCATGTAGAAGCAGTTTCTCAAGAGTTCCTTCAGTCAATGGTGTGGTTTATGTGAGATATGGGGTAATCAGAGGTTGAATTTGGTTGCAGAAGTGTTTTTATGCCTATCTAAAGATAGGCTTGGATTGTGAATGTACCCTATGTCAGTTAGGGTTATGAAACTGTAAGATCCAATTCCATTTTTAAGTTCTTAGTAGCATTTTATGATATAATAGTTTAGCTTCTATTTTCTCAGTTGTTATATGTTTGTTATAGCTTTTTCTAGTTAGAAATTGCTTATTCAGTTTCCATTTTATGGTGTATTGTGGTTTAGAATAATGATTCCTTGAAACTGCTTAGATGTTGATAGGACAGTGATTTTTATATGTAGCTGTTAATTGTTGTTGTTTACTGTTTCATTGATCTCTATTAGTGATTTCTAAGTTAGGTTGTTATAGAGTTCTGAGATTGTTAGCCTAAATCTACTAGTTGTAGTATAATAGCATAGTTTAAGGACTGTTTGGATCTGTGTGTTACTTGTGGTTCTTGTTGTTGTTTTACTGTGTTTTTGGCTTCCTTGGTCTGCATTAGGATAGGATGGAACAGAAATAGCATAAAATCAGTAGGTCTTATAGAAAAAGTCAAAAATCACTCTTAAACTGCATTCTGCCTACCATTTTAGGATTCTAATCTTGAACCTTTGTTAATCTGATGTTATTGATGTTTGAGATTGTGATTTTTAGGCTTAAACATGTTCATTATACATCTAATGATAGATTTAGACCATTGAAATTGGAATTAGTCAAAGTTCTAGTGTAATTCAAAAGTCAACTTTGCATACACTACTGGCCTAAGTGACCCACTTCTCAGTCCTTTACTAAAGTTCATGTAGAAGCAGTTTCTCAAGAGTTCCTTCAGTCAATGGTGTGGTTTATGTGAGATATGGGGTTATCAGAGGTTGAATTTGGTTGCAGAAGTGTTTTTAAGCCTATCTAAAAATAGGCTTGGATTGTGAATGTACCCTATGTCAGTTAGGGTTATGAAACTGTAAGATCTAATTCCATTTTTAAGTTCTTAGTAGCATTTTATGATATAATAGTTTAGCTTCTATTTTCTCAGTTGTTATCTGTTTGTTATAGCTTTTTCTAGTTAGAAATTGCTTATTCAGTTTCCATTTTATGGTGTATTGTGGTTTAGAATAATGATTCCTTGAAACTGCTTAGATGTTGATAGGACAGTGATTTTTATATGTAGCTGTTAATTGTTGTTGTTTACTGTTTCATTGATCTCTATTAGTGATTTCTAAGTTAGGTTGTTATAGAATTCTGAGATTGTTAGCCTAAATCTACTAGTTGTAGTATAATAGCATAGTTTAAGGACTGTTTGGATCTGTGTGTTACTTGTGGTTCTTGTTATTGTTTTACTGTGTTTTTGGCTTCCTTGGTCTTCATTAGGATAGGACGGAACAAAAATAGCATAAATCAGTAGGTCTTATAGAAAAAGTCAAAAATCACTCTTAAACTGCATTCTGCCTGCCATTTTAGGATTCTGATCTTGAACCTTTGTTAATCTGGTGTTATTGATGTTTGAGATTGTGATTTTTAGGCTTAAACATGTTCATTATACATCTAATGATAGATTTAGACCATTGAAATTGGAATTAGTCAAAGTTCTAGTGTAATTCAAAAGTCAACTTTGCATACACTACTGGCCTAAGTGACCCACTTCTCAGTCCTCTATCTGCTTATTCTTTTGAGATTTTGATCTGAATTTTGGTGTTTACATAGCTTATAGTATAGGCTTTAGGATTCTTAACTTAGATTTCACTTAGGAGCTTGTAGTTTAGCTTAATCCTATCTGCTAGTTGCCTTCATAAGCTGTGTGAAATTCATTTTTTTACAGTTCTTAATTTCCCTTTGATCCAGTTATTTAGGATGTTTTAGTTTGCTTATTTTTTTTGTTTTAGCTATTGTAAGTCTGCTTTAAGCTTGTTTTCTCCCCATTACCCTTTGGTTTGAGCTTATATTAGATTTAGAAAGCTTTTCATTTCTCAAAACTTTCTCCAATAAGCTTACTGTCAAACTGCTTGGATTTACAGCTTTTTCTCAGCTTATTTCCAGATTTCATAAAAATAGTCTTTGTAAAAGTTGCTAATTTTCACATGCTTTTCCAATTTCTAAAATAAAAAGCAAAAAGAAAAATAAAAATAAAAAGGCCAAGAGCAGGGTTCGAACCCTAGTCTCCACCTTTATCACACAAACGCCTCACACTCACACCACATAACCAGTTGCCCTAGGGACTTCTCAGGTTATGTGGTGCATAGTTTTTTACTTAAGCCTTTTTTAATTCTTTTAGCTTATTTCAATATAACAGCTTATAGCTGCTTATTCTTTAGAGCTTTTTCTTCCATTTTAATTTTCTTTCTTTCCTTGTTATATTAAGTAGTTTTCATAAAAGTGTCAGAATTATTTTTCAAATTTTTTCTATTCTAAATCATTTTAATTCTTCTTAGTTGTTTTTAAATCATTATAAATAAATAAAAATAATAATAATAAAAAAAATAAAAAAAAAAATAAATATTTTTCCTTTTCCCGTAATTTTCTTTTATCATTTAAAATGTAGGAAAAACATTTTCATGCCCGTAGGATTAGTCTAGCTTTTATTTCACTTTTAGTTTTGTGCACGTACGTAGTTTTTTTTTTTAGTTATTACGCGCGTTTTTAGTTTTAATTTCCTTTTAGCTTAATTGTTCCTTACGTTAGCATATTGTATACTTAATTTGCTTTCCCTAGTTATAATCCTCATATTCTCACTTTTTATTCATTATTCACGACACGAATCACGAACCGAAAATTAAAGGTTCCATTCAATCCTTCACTTGGACCACGACCCGGGGAAATACTTCCACGAGTATTTCTTCGGAAAAATCACTATACTATGATTGACACACAATCAATTTTTGGCACCGCTGCCGGGGAAGGTTGACGTGAATTGTGGTTTTCGTTTTGCGATTCGTGTTTTGTAAATATTTTCAAATACATAAAAACCAAAAATATTTTCGTTTCAAAATTTGTTTTTCATTATAAAAAACCAAAAATATTTTCTTTTCAAAATTTATTTTTCTTTTGTTTTTCCATTTTTCTAATTACAAAGACCTAAAAATATTTTCTTTTTCAACAATTGATTTTCATTTTTTTCTTAATTCGTTTTTACATTATAAAATCCAAAACATAATCATCTTATCTTCTTATCCGTTTAATTCTTCTTCTCTAATCCTCTAAACCGATAATTCTTTCTCTTTCTCCTCTTATGTTTAATTCTGATGGATTCATTTATCCTTTTCGTCGGTTGTGGTGAGCCGCTTTTCGGTTCACCGTGTCGTTGGTGTACGTGCGATCGGTGTGGTAATGATATTTGCAATGGAAGATTTTTGTTTTGTGGTTCGAGTAATTCATTTGATTATGATCCAAATCCGAATTCATTCAACAACTCTTCCAATTTTTACGACTACCCACCTCAGCCCGACTTATCTTCGTTCGATCAACGTTATTGTGATATATGTGGAGATTCGTTAGATTTGACATCGACATATTGTCAACGGTGTACTTGCGAGAGATGTGGTAGAAATCTTTTCAATGGATTTTGTTCCTTTTGTGCTTCCGAAGATGAAAATTCATACGCTTATAAATCTAACCCGAACTTTTCCAATTATCCTCAAAACGATTTTTATCTCCCTCCTCAAAATTCTTACGAGCAAGAACCGTATTTCAATGATGATTCGTTCCAAAATACATCACATTTTGAAAATTGTGGGGAACCGTTTGAAAATGTTCATTATGAGCCAAATCCGTCACAACAACAACACAGTTGTGAGTATTGTGGAGGTCCGCACTTTAGCACCGATTGTCAAACAAGGAATCCGTATCCTTGTGGCAATAATGATTGTTCTTATCATGACCATACTCCACAATACCGAATCACTCCATCACAACCTCATATCAATATCACTGATATAATTGATCATGATGCACTAAATGATTTTCTCCAAACCTTATCGGACATTTTGATTCGTAAAGAAAACCAAAACTATGAGGAGAACGGTGAAGATGAACCTTCGATTCCTATTCTCTCTCCGGTGAGGGAATTGGAACGAGAAACTGAGGTGACAAAGGACCCGGTACTTTCCACTAACAATGGAAGTGCTAAATACGTCCAACCTACGGTTGTTCAAGAATCTAAGCCTACAATTGCTCCTCCTAAACCGTCAAGATTTGATCCAAACCTTTCACAATTTACGGTTAAGAGTTTGTCAAGCATTCGTGCTGAGCTTAAAACGATGTCCAAAAGGAACGACTTGCCTCATTTTCACGTTTATCAAGAACAAGAACCGGAGACCATAACGGAAGTGGTGGAAATTCCTAGCTCTCAGAGCACACCACTTGTCCCACCTCCGGATTCTTCAAGATGTTCTTCGAGACTTGAATCTATCATCCCCGACTCTTCCCATCCTTCCCTCACACCGGTTGAGGGAAGTGACTCCGTTTTGGATGAGAACGATGCCTTTCTTGCTAATAATGATTCTATTTCGACTAATATTGATGATACTTATTTTGATTCGGAGGGAGACATCCTTTTTCTTGAAAATTTATTGAAAGAAGAACCGCCACCTTCTCTCCCTCCGAAGAACACCAACATTGATGTTATTGTTGAGCCGTCCGATCCTTTGGAGCCCGAGCTCAAGGATTCTTTACCCGATCTTGAAAAACATTTTTTTAATCCGGCAGAAGAGTTTGAGTTACCTCCTCTTGACAATCCGAATGATAGTGTTGAGATGTTCTCTGATTCCGACGATGATAAATCTTTATCTTGTGGAGACATCTGTTAATACAAATATCACCTAAAAACGTTATTTATATTTTAACGATCTTTGCTATGTTTTGTTAATAACAAAGTGCAAACTTTAGATTGTAATAAAACATCACTTTAGTTTTTAAGTCTTATATAACTAGACTTTACATTTCTATTTAAACATAAACAATGTTTTATTTCTTTAAATGGAAACATCATGTCATGCATTCATGAATAGGTTATGTGTTTAACTTGTCATGAAGTTCTTACACATTTTGGAAGTATTCCAAATGTGATCCAATGCATGTGGTCTAGTAATAAGTTGATGTGACTTATCTCTTTTAGCTTAATTGTTCCTTACGTTAGCATATTGTATACTTAATTTGCTTTCCCTAGTTATAATCCCCATATTCTCACTTTTTATTCATTATTCACGACACGAATCACGAACCGAAAATCAAAGGTTCCATTCAATCCTTCACTTGGACCACGACCCGGGGAAATACTTCCACGAGTATTTCTTCGTAAAAATCACTATACTATGATTGACACACAATCACTGACCAAATCGATTTATTTTGTTTTTAGTGTATATGAGTTTATTGCTGGGTATGTTTGTGTTTAGGTGTGGTAGGTTTGCGTGATTGGTTGGTGTTAATGACTACAAGGGTATGATGAAATGAGTGAATATTAATGTGGGTTTAAGTGATGAAACTGGGTTTTGTTACCGTTACACTTAGTCTAGGAGTGATAATTAACCAAACCAAAAGTCGGAATCAGATTTAACACAAACCAAATTCAAATCGTTTTTCTGGTTTTTTAAAATCCAAACCAAATATTGAACACCTACGTGAAATTTCATAAATCATACCAACTTTTGTAATTATATGTGTTGCGAATCCTAGTTTGTATTATTTTGTTGATGTAAATTTAACAATAGATTTCATCACTAAAAATAATACCATGTTTCTTTTATAAGCGTACACAAACACAAAAAAGCGCTAATATACGTAACATGTTACGACGGTTACGTTGTAGTAAACCAAATATACACACATTTTCGTCCAAATACCTCATTCATGGACCAATACTTAGAACAAATTTATACAAACATACATTGTATCTCACATGTAAGTACATTTCGTTTGTATAAGACGAGATGTCTAGTTGTCTACTATATTTGAAGTTCTAAAAGCTCCCAGTAAGTTTCATAATTATGTATTTATTACGTCGTATGTTCACTATATAACAGGTACAAACACTACAATCTATAAAAGTCAAGAACACATTAGTAAATGGCTTAAAAATTCTTAATCGCCCCTTTACAATATCTTTTATGTCTTCACTGAACTCTTTTGTTTCTGTTAGTGCTTATTTTGTTGTGAGTTGTGACATACACATCGCTCAAATGGATAACTCTTCTGCTTGCATTACAGTTGAAACCGTATCAAATCAAACATATCAATATACAATTTTTTGTACTTTTTGCCCTTTCGTGTAAAAGACATATACTTTTTATAATATAATAATGGTTGGCTAATTTGATATAGTCAGAGTTAAAGGGCATATACAAATAGGTTATGTCGCTAATCGCCTCTTTGTAGGCAACAAGAGCCATGTGTTCTATAGGTGAAAATAACTTAATGACAATTTTGAGTCCCAAAAGGTTAACACTTTATTCTATAAATTATTTAGGGAAGCATATGCCGAATGTCGTTTTTGAACCAACAATTTGTATGCTACATTGCAACGTATCGATATAGCATTATCTGTCCCTAGGACCGAAACCAGTACCAAATATGATAAGGTGCACAATTTTTTTTGTAAGTATACTAACTAAATAACACTAGAAACACATTTCTGTGGACCGGTTGCATTAAGATGTATTTAGGAAAAATCGATATTTTTTCAAAAATTAACACTATATCGAAAAAATTCATGGGTGTCCCGAGATCCCGCAAAAACTTCCTGGTTCCATCCCTGCCCGTCCCCCCTTAGTCGGGTGGTGCTTATCAAGTCTTGATTCAAAAAAAAATTAAGAAATGGACTTTGAACTACACCTCATTGTACATCGTTCTTGATATCAATTGTTTTGACTTGCAAATCAAACGAAATTCCATGTATTTTTGCATGTATAAATACAAACAACAAATATAATCGTCAGGATCATGAAAATATGCATCATCATCCATTTATTTGTTCTTATAGGTTTAATATTTAATTTATTTTATTACAATCACTAATATATGTCTTCTTTTTATTTTCTACTCTCGTTTTCTCTCCTTTTGTATAATATAAAAAGCTTCATTTGTTTTTTAAAAACAAAAAGCCAATTTTAGTGTTGTTAGGCCTAGAGTATTTTACTCGGATGGATATAATAGCTGATTTGCATCCAAGCTTAATTCATTTTCTAATCAAGTCATCATGTAGTTACGCTCGACATACTCAACATTCTAACTTGCATTCTTTTTATTGTGAATGAGAAACAAAAAAATATAGTGATTCGTGGCTTCGTCCTGTCATGTCGTATTCATTTTGCATCCAAAACTTTTGTTGAAAATGTATATAAACTTTTAGCATGAAATGTTTTCATGTTTAGTTATTGGGCTAAAATATAAACGAACTGTCTTAGTGTCTTATATTTTGTTCATTTGTTGGGTTGTGATGTATGGGTATCACTTTGGTTTATCTGTTTCAAAACTTAACTAAACCCATTTCAATTGTAAGTGTACTCATATGTATATTAGAACAAATATCTTGGAAATGAAGACATCAAAGACTCCGTGGCCCAATGGATAAGGCGCTGGTCTACGAAACCAGAGATTCTGGGTTCGATCCCCAGCGGAGTCGCTTTTGTTTTTGATTTTTGGTGGCAAATTTTCACGAATTGCTGCATGAACTTATCATTGATTATCAAACCAGCCCAAGCCTGTATAGATCTCGAGTCATTAGATTTGTCGGAGACTAAAAATGAAACACAAGTATAAGGCGGGAGTGCTCGGTCGTTGTGCTTTCTTTTTCTTCATTTCATTCAGCTGTGTAAGCCAGTATAAAGATGGATTGAAGATATATTAGCTGTTTGTTTTAAACTTTGAAGAAAATCTATTAAACTAAAGCATTGGTCCTGCCTACATATAATTGATCTCTGCTAAAGATCTCAAACAAGCTTGTTGCCAAAGTCCTAAGACATAGATAAAGAAAAACTATTAGATTTACTCCGGTATGAGTTTTGCTTTCAACTCTTTATTTCCTTCACGGGATGTTTCGATGCACATTTAAAGAACCAAAATTTTGCTACTAACCTTCTTTAAAGAACCAAAATTTCAACTTTCAAGTAGTTACCAACTTCATCAATGATTAATAGTTTTTTTTTAGAACGGCGAATGATTAATAGTTATTACTACCTCAAGGCAAACACAACTTCTATGATCTACAACTACAATATGAATTGGATTATGTAGATCTTTATTTATATATTTTCTTTCTTCAAACCCATACTTGAATTTATTAAAAATAATTGCCCAGTCTTTCTCTGCCGTCAACTCGACCCTTTCTTATTCTTACCTTGCCTTTGGACAGTTCTCTTAAGTGGTGCAAAACTTATGTTGCAAGCTGTGTATATTTTCTAACCAAAAGCTAGAGGTGCAAGTATAGAACCGGTTTTTTTTTTAACCGGGGAAAAAACCGGAACCGGTTTTTTAGAAAACCGGTTTTTTGAAAACCGAACCCGGTTTTCTAAAACCGAACCGGTTACACCGGTTTCCATTTTTATCGTGGACCGGTTTTTTACCGGGTTCAAACCCGGTTTTACCCGGTTTTTTTTTAAAACCGGTTTTAACCGGTTTTTTTTTANATGTATTAGTATTTATATATTTTTATGATTGTATTGTTTAAATAAAAGTTATGATTGTATTTTTTTAGTTGTATAATTGTATTGTTTAAATAAAATTATGATTGTATAATTAATTAGTATGTTGTTTAATTATATGTTTGATAATTAACACAAGTTATAATCGTGGAAAAAAAACGTTCGAAGTAAAATTTCGAAAAAAAACCGAACCCGGTAAATAACCCGAAAAAAATCCGAATCCGAACATTTATAACCGAAAAAAACGAACCGGTAAAAAACCGAAAAAAACCGATTCCGAAAATTTATAACCGAAAAAAACCGATCCGGACATTTTTAACCGAAAAAAACCGACTCCGAAAAAACCGAACCGAACCGAAACTGGTTTTTGGAAAAACCGGTTTTTTGAAAACCGGTTTTCCAAAACCCGAAAACCGGTTTTAACCGACCGATTTGCACCTCTACCAAAAGCTCATAGGAAACGTTGAACATATGTAAGATTTTAAGTTACTAACTCTGATTTCTTTTGTTAAATTCGGAACTTCAAATTTTCAAAAGTCGTATGAGCTTGTAAACATTTTTCTTTAACTAGTAAACGTTGGCCACTATCATGTCATGTTTCAGTTTTTTTTTTTTTTTGTCTACGGGCCCAAATTTTGGTTTGGGCTAGCCATTTTATTCTGGTCGGTTTATTGATTTGAATTTTCATGATACAAATAGTTCAATACAATCAGCAAATAAGTGAAAATTAAATTATAGTGATTAAACAATCAGAATCTTAATCATAATCAAATCACCAAAATCAAAAGAGATACATTTGTGCACAAAATTCTGAAAGTTTTTATCACATTTGTACGAGCATTCGTGGGTGTTTTCTTTTGCATGAGTTTGGATACAAGGAAAGTAGGAAACCTCTTCCGGGTTATGTTTGTTGATTTGGTAAACTTCGAACTTTACAGACCATCCTGTGAAACTTGTAGCAGTATGTTAAGAACTAGTCTTCCACATTTCTAGATTATAAATTTATAAGACTAGAATACATATTTATAGCTTATAAGGGATTCGATCAAGTCTTACATGATAAAACATGTATTTTAAAAGAGTGAGTTACATTGTCTTTCTGCTTTAAAGTTAAAGTTGTTAAAACTAAATATTTATGCTTATGAAATAGAACATACTGTGTGCATAATCACTTCCTTATTCAAACGGGTAGAGCAAACTTTTATACAGAAAACGAAAAATATTATAGATAAACATTGACATGCATACATGTGTTGAACATTTTTGAATTGCTTATGTAACCTGAAACAACAAATTGACTTATCACTATTTGTATAACATAGTTAGCAGAAATATTACGTACTTATGGATACAGTGTTACAATTTGCATACACTATCATGTATTCATGTCACAATCTTGATTAATTCAACCAAGCATTGCTAATATGCATACGCACACGATTACAACGTAGACCTATAAAGTATAAAAGTAAATGAAAACAATGTTATTATATGTCTAGAAACGTGTTAAGGGAGAATATTCATTGCATTGGATGATTAGTAGTAATTGGTTAACTAGCCGGTCATTTTCGTCTCCTTCGCCGCGTAAAAACAAGATTGTGGGCCCAATCTTACGCCATCAAATTTTACAAATATTTTTTCGTGGACTGTAAAAACTATGAGCCCACCATGGGCCATGTCTAATATGATCCAACTTATGTCATAACAATAATTAATCAACTTTATAAAGCTAACACGTATCTTTAAAATTCATGATTACCATCGTGTGATCGTGTCTGTTGTAAAATAACGTTAACAGTGTTGTGCTATATGAGTTTGTTGCGAGACATTTATGTGTTTAAATATAGTAAATGACAAGGGGAAAAAAATTGTATCACTATAGAGTAAATATAATGAAAATGAAGGGGAGGGATCTAGTGAGAAGAGAAATTGAAATAAGAAGAATGAGAAAAAATTTGAGCCACACATTTCAAATGAGGAAGAGAAATTTAAGGGGAGATGCATCTATTTCTTTAGGTGCATCTGAAATGTGCGGCTGTAGTTTCTTCTCATCCTTCTCATTTTAATTTTACTTCTCATTTGATCCTTACTCTAAGGTAATGAATCACTAACCATTACATTCTACACTGTTATGAACTACTCTTTTCTTTAAAAAAAAAAAAAAAATCATTTATTACAATAATGTTGTACTTTTTTCAAAAAATAATTAACTTTTTTTCTCTTAGGAGCGTGAACCAGACATACATCTCAACTTGATGCCGATATATCCTAGCTTCTACACTGATTGTTATTAACAAATTATCTTTGAATACACGAAAGTTTAGATAACATAAGAACACTTCAAAAGCTTATGAAATAATTGGACAATCGTTCAGCTATGTAACTTTAGAATTCTATCTATATACTAAGGGAGGGGAAATAGGGTTCCGTGCCTCCATAAAAAAATCACTTCCCATTTAAATATTCCGTTTGCCTCTTATTAAAAAAAACAAGTTATGAGTTAAATAAACAAAATAAACACCGCCCTATCTCATGTCCTTCCACCGCCTTCCAATTATCTACACCGACACTGCTTCTTCTACCTCTATACCATCTAGCAACTAATTGAAACTGAATATGAAAAAGAAGGGAGAAGTTTTCAGTTTTTTTTTTTAATAGAAGCTATGCAATCATCAAATCCTTGGACTTCAAAGGCTCGGAACAAGAAGGTTGCAACAATAAATCAGAAATCTTAGGTGAGTTCAAATCTTTAGCTTCAAGTTTATTGTTGGGGAAGGTTTTAATTTATTCATCTTTATAAAGATTTATTTTTTTATGAGATCTTTGTTTAACAGTTAGGTCTCGATTTTTGGGGCTTCTTTTGCTTTCAATTTTTTGGCCGCAAGATTAATGAAAAATCAACAAGGTATGTATGCTTATTTATTAATAATTTAGTTCAGTTTGTTTACTATGATTGTTTAGATTGCTTATTTTTTTGGTCACGGTTGTATTTAAAATACAGATTCAAGTATAGAAAAAATAAAAATAGATGACGACTTTAAAGGGATGTTTGTTTCACCTGATGTTTTGTTGTGGTTAGTTCGCTAAACTTATTGTTCACAACACGCAGTGCAGGCCAAAACATCAAATGGGTTCGGATAATTTGGTGTCGACTTTTGGTTTGGGTGCTAACAGTTGCCGACTTACTGGGTATGTATTAATTCGTTCTCTTTATTACTTTTATTGTTTATTACGATCATAGAAAGAATTTAGATACGCAGGATGTTTGTTAATTCGAATAGTGCAAGTTTTAGGACTAATGGTAATTCGTTTATGTTGGTATTTGATACGGATTGCAGCTTGGCTGTTGTTATGTGAAGTAGGTCTGTATGTATCAATTAAGGAACCTATAGCCAATGAGTATGCACGCCTGCTAGGTTGACGCATACTTGGATTGTTTGGTGATGCTTTTGTGGTTTATGTGTTTAGGTCGGTGGAGACGGACGGTCTTCGCGTGCGAGACGTGCTTAAGGATTATAACGGACCTCGATATGAGAGTGAGACATGATTAAGGATATTTCAATCGGTATACTTAAAGTTTCAGCAAACGCTTAGAAAGGTGGTAATTTTGCAAAACAAAGTTGTACTTCTTTGATTAAGAGTGTGGAATGATGGAAATGTGTACTTATGGATTTATGTGTTTTGTTTGGTAGGTGATGGTTAACAAATTCCGGACATGAAGTTGTGAATCGTTGTTCTACACTATGTCACCCAGCTTTTGAGGAGTTCGAGTCAGCCACAAAGGTTAGATTTTAAGACTTCTATTTGTCTAAAACTCATTCAGTCTCTATCTGGATTAACACTTCTGTTGATCTTCACTTTTATATTATGAAATCTTTGACACAACTCGAGCTTATATGTTACATAATCAGTTACTAATATATATTACATTGTTATAATAAAAATGAAAAACTTTGATAAGTGCAATGGGATGAAACTGATTCATATAATATATATTTTGCAGCCTGCCACTTTCGGTTACCCATGATTGGTCTAAATCTTTTGTAATAAAAATCGAACTTCCACATTTTTTGAAACATCATAGTTTAAAACTTTGTAAATCTATATGTATTTCGGTTGCTATATGTATATCAGTTTATGATAACTACATGTACTAATATCTTAATCTTTTGTAATACGAAACCAGAGGTGCTTCTAAGCTTGCATTTCTGAAATTCAGTGATTTGCAGCATATTGCATATATATATATATGTTAGGTAATGATGTTAGCGTATATTTGTCTACTTAATTTTTTAATTATTGCTTTTTCTTTTTATGTGTAACGATTATAAATATGAGGTGACCCACTGCGGAGGTGCTTACGAGTATATTGCAAGAGATGTTCTTTGATTTAAAGAAAAATTTAGAAAGGTGGTTGTCGTTTATGAGTTTCTATGTATTCAGGTAACCGACCGGGATATGCAGGACGCGCATGAGCCACCATTTAAAACTGGATTGCAGGAAGTTGAAAAATGGATTACAAAGTAAGTGCATTCTGATTTACTATTTTTTAATAGCTATAATAAGGAGAAATAATTATTCACATTTGGAAAAAGATGAAAAACAACAGAAACTTTCCTCGATTTATAAATTCGGAAATAACTCATACAATGTAAAGTAGAAATCAAATTATGAATTGCTCATGAGTTTCATTTACTGTCATGTTATTTCATATTATATCTGAATGTGTTTCTTACAGAGACATAATCGGGTATTTTGCAGCCACGCTATTTTGGGTTTCCGTAAAAAGGTTCAGACCTTTAAACAGGTGCACCTTTAAACTGTCTCAAGTTTTAGTACAATTATTCTAAAATATGGACTTCATTACCATGGTTTTCATTACACTTATTTGTCACGTTTTTTTGGCATAACTATGCAGGTGGGAGATCTGTGTGCAAGTTAAAGTAGTGGTTACAATTGAAAGTGAAGATGATATGCTTGAATTCCGGGTATTTTTTTTTCTGTCATCTATAACGTAACTGGATGCTTTATGGGTTGCTTCGAACATGAATTAGAAGGTGGGATTGTGGGGGATGTTTGGGACTGCTTATATTTTCGGGTTATTGGATTGGATTTAATTGTGAAACCATGAATTTAAGTATAGTTTTTCTATAAATGGCAATTTATGATTTTATGTGATGTTTGGTTTTGTGTTTTTAGGTATCTAGAAAAATGTTCGTACACGAACCCGGGACTCCATTTGGAGGTATTCGGAAATGTGGTGCTGGAATTAAAGTGGTTACAATTCCGTTTGCTATAGTTCAGCCATCTTTTAAGGTTGGAGTCACATGACTACATTAGAGTAGAGGAAACGAAGTCTCTTTTAAAGAAGTTTTATGAGTTTTCAGGTGAGGAGTTTGTGTTCAAAGATGTATTGTAAACGTTAAGCTTGAATGTGATTAGTTCCCTTTATTGCTGCCATACATGTGGTATAACGATAGTGGACTGATGTAGGTGTTCAAAGTTTGGTGGTTTTTGATTTGCTGATTTGCTGTGTGTTTGGTATGCAGGTTTTGGTGGTTGTGAATGTTGCTTCCAAGGATAAAATGCAAGTATGTGTCCATTTAAGTTAAATTTCGAATACAAGTGTGGCGTATGGCTGTTGGAATTTGAAATGATCATGACATGATGTGCACGTACGAGCAACCACACAACACATTTGTCTTCTCTGAAGTGGTTGAAGCTGCAATATTATCATTATCATGCATACAAAAATCAGTGATTAAAGTTTCAAGGAATTTGCAAGATCCCTCTAGATGCGTTATAGTTTCTCAGTAATAAAATAAACGCTCTTACTCCCGAGTCAGTGTGATCATTTGAACACAGCAAACTGTGGCAAGCATGAGTGCGACGCCATTCAACAATAAGAGTGGTTATGTACTGGGAAGAGTGAATAACAAAGACACTGCCATTGAAGAAAGAAGATGAGCCAATGGGTGTTGGGGAATCAGAAGTTGACGTCGCAGCAGCAAAAACCAGACCCCAGACATTGCAGCAACAAACGGCAGACCACAAAGGGCGAACAACAGTGCCAAAAGAATTGAGTTTGCAGTCGCACTCCCTATGTCTGGCAAGTCAATATGTTTTAGATTTGAGTAAGAAACTATATGTTGCTTCGGAATATTTGTGCAACATTCAAGATGTGGCTTTATTGTGCATGTACCAGTATGAATTAGGCCGTGTTAATTTCACGCGATTTTCAGAAAGATGTAACCTTCGTTTAGTATTCACTATCAAAACATCCCGCTTACATATATGTACACATATTTGCTACCTGATCTAAAAGGTAACTGATTTGTTTATATTGAATACAAATATTTTTTTGAAACCACTACTTAATATTAAGAAAACAAAAGTTAAAAATGAAAATAGCAACGAAACGGATACAACATTTTGCTTCGAAAAAACCCGCTGCAACGCAGCGGGCTCCTCCACTTGTATATATTATAGGAGGGAGTTTTTGAAAAAAAAAATAATAAACTAATGATTATAATATAATATCTTTAATAAAGAAAACTTTTTTTGTTTGGGCTGGTAGTTTACCCCTTTTTTCCGATTACTTGAGGCCCAATGTATAGAAACCAATCTCGTTCTCTATATATATAGGAGGGAGTTTCTTGGAGGGAGTTTCTGAATAAATTAATCATTATAATACAATATTTGTAATAAAAAAACTTTTTCTTTACGGCCTGGTGGTTTAACCTTTTCACTTGGACAACGTTTCGTTTCGAAAGTTTTGGAAAAAAGGCAAAAAATATCCCTGAAGTCGACAACTCTTTCCAAAAGGAGTCCTTTCACGCAAACTATGAAAAAATGGCTAAAAGTACCCCCGATGTATGTCACACTTTGCAAAACCAATCCTATTTTATATGTTTAGCATAAATATTAAACGCAGAAAAAACCGCCGCAGCGCGCGGGTGCATCACCTCGTTTATATTTAAAGAATGGAGAATTTCGTATTTTACTCTCTTTTCATAATATTCATTTCATATATACTTAAAATGCATTCATTCAATGCATTTTGTATAATGCTTTTAAAACATTATTTTGGTAAGTATAAAATTTTTAAGTTTTAGCTGAGGAGATACCCTATATCTTTCTAACCTTTTTAAATTTTTTTATAGTTTTGTTTTTAGTATAAAATTAAGAAACAGAAAATATAAATTTTGACAGATCAAAATTATTAAAAAGCAAAAAATACGAAGCAAAAACAGATAAAATATTATTTTATATCGTTAATAAGAAGAGCAAAAGGTGTGTCTGAACTCATAAGTGATTGGTAAGCCAGGGTACATAACAACACCCTTAGAGCACTATGTGCAATTGCTCACTCCCTCTCACCACTCCGATGTGGCAACTCGCCATGCTCGTCGTTGCACCCCCTCCTCATCTCTCGCCACTTGCGTTCTCCTCGTCTGCACGACGAGAGTAAAATTCTGACATTTGTCCGTTTTTTTTTTAATTTTTTTTAATGTTTTATTGTTTTGTAAAGTTGTAAATGTAATTGTTTTGTAAAGTTGTAAATATGTAATGTTTTGTGAATTTGTAATAAGTTTTTTTATAAAACTTTTGACGTTTTTTAAAATACGAAATGAAAATACATTAACATCTAAATGAAAATACATTAAACATGGAATTGAAATTATATTAAACAACGTACGATTAATATAAACTACGATTACAACATTAAACTATGATATGGAAATGAAAATAAAACTATGAATTAAGAATATGAATCATCTGAGGCCCAACACTCCTCACTCGAAGTCGAAGACTTTGATTCCTTAGGGCATAACCCGATGGCCCATCGGTATTGTGCTTCTCTATTTGCCTGCTCCCTACGAGCAGCTGCCCGATCCCTACGTTCACGTGCCTCAAGTTGTTCGGCTTCGTGTTTATTTGGTTTTCCGTATCGTGTTAATTTGTTTTTCCGTATCGTTTTTAATATGTTGTACTGTTGCTTTATCTTTGAATTTGAATAAAATGCTTAACGGCTAGTTTCCCCTAGATTATGCTCCAACAGCTACTTGGTTAATGGTTATTTTTCCCTATAAATGTCTATTTAACAACACTACATTTTCTCACACAAGTATCACTAATATTAACACACAAACACTATGGCTAACTGATGCGTGGTTTTGTGACCTTACAACAGGTTTTACCTCTCGAGGGATCTCAAGAGGCTTACAACCCCACCAGGCAGTGTACCTGACCGATGTAGTATAGGATAGTGGTAAGTACGGGGGATTGATCGTTCTCTCATAGGGAATAGTGTTCGTTAGGATAGAATAGCTAATCTAATAGGTCTAAGGGTGGAAGGAAGATTCTTTTTGTATTTTTATATTTTTATGAAAGCAATTAAAATCTCGGTTTTGGAAGAAGGGCGGAATTAGTTGTTAATCAACTAACCCAAGTTTACTACTTATGCAAATTAAAATAAATAAATATCTAAACTGAAAACAAAAGTTAAAAAAGAAAATAGCGACAAAACAGATACAACATTTTGCTTCGAAAAAACCCGCTGCAACGCAGCGGGCTCCTCCACTTGTTATAGTGATAAGAAAAAAAAGATTTTTGGTACCATTTAACAATAACATACATATTGGGTGCTACTATGAATACCCATCATGGCCCATTTTCTTCCTTTTACAACCCTTTTTTGTCTTTTTGTTTATATTAGAACGCAGTTTTTTATTATTTTCTATTATATTTTTTATGTCATTTTAATACTTTTGATTTGTTAAATTTATTTTTTATATTTCGTACTTTATGTTACGTAGTTTTACACTAAAAACATTATTAAAAAAAAAGTATTATTTGCATTTTAGAAGTACCATATGCATTAATATTGGGTGTTGTACCATATGCATTACAAATGTAATATTATGGTGCATGCATCACTTATTTTGATGTACATATCACCTTTAAATATTACCTATTCAATATTTCAATAGCTTAAATATGGAAGAAGATTCCCTCAAATTGAAAAAATAACTTGACTCAAGTTGGGGAATGTGAGTCATTGGAGCTCAAATCAATAGAAGTTCTTTTGATTTGAGTCATTGGATCAAATCCAATGGCTTACAAACACCCAACTTGAGTCAAATTATTTTTTTAACTTGAGAGAATATTCTTCCCTTAAATATTGATGTAAGAAACCGCAAGCACGTAATAATATTTAATACTCCCTCCGTCCCATATTTATAGTCCACATTTCCTTTTTGGGTTGTCCCAAAATAATTGTCCACTTTGTAAAAACTAGAGAATCTAGTGAAGGAATATTCTATTTTAGTGGTTGAAAATTAAAATGCCCCCACTTTTATTAAACTTTGTAATTTCTCTCTCATGACAATAATTTTGGGAGGGAGGGAGTACTAGCACTTGATTGGAAGGTACATCTGTCACCAATGAGATAGAAGTTACATGGAGGCGATTTCATAAGTTGCGTCATTACACGTGTCACATTAATAACCCTATAATTACCATATAATTTTGTGGTTAACAACAATTCACATGCCTATTCAGCTGACTAATTAGGCATTAAATAATCACTAATTAGGATGACGTTTGATGTGTAAGTTATAGTACTTCTTTTTTAATGGTAAAAAGGTGGCAAAAAATGTCGCAAATCCATTTTCTCCAATCCCTTATAAAATTTGACTAATGTTGTTGTTCAATTCCCAACCAACTATATCGTGACAACAAAGCTATGCAGGGTCAAGAATCAAGATAGTCGAACCTAGACTTAGGATCAAATGAGAAGAATGAGAAATAACTATATCCACACATTGGAGATGCATTGACTTGAATTAGATGCATCTCTAAACTTTTAGATGCACCATAATATATTTTCTAGCAAAAAATTAGATGCATCTACATATATTAGATGCATTTCATCAAGTTAGGCGAATTCTATGTATTTTTCGTCCACTGCGGGTCAATTTGTTGCTAGTACTACTTTGCATCGTTTTCACTTCAAAATCACTTTCGAAACTAATTGAGACGCATCTAAATGAATAGAGATGCATCTAATTCAACTCGATGTATCTCAAATGTGTGTGGTTATAGCTATTTCTCATCCTTCTCATTTTAAGTTTTCTTCTTACTGGATCCATACTCCTCGAACCTAATGTAATCATGTGTAGTCAAATGCTAACCTTAAATCGTGAAACCTTTTCATTAACATTCTTGTTGAAATTGTATTTGTAAAGTATCTATTGGAATGTATATTTTTTCTTTATATCCATCTCCTATCTCTATATTCAGAGAGATATAGAATGTTCATAGATTATCCATTAGAGATGTCCTTAGATGAACATGAAAATTGGGCACATAATCTTCAACATTAAACTGAATTCCCACCAAGTTGAGTTTTCTATAATAGTAGGACTTTGATGAAAATGAGAACGTGAAATTGAAATTCTAGTTATATTTATTTCGTGTTGAATATCATTTATGTTAGGGTATGAGGATGATGACAAAGAATTTTCAAATATGCAGTTGGTCAAAATAATGGGAAATTCTAGTACACAATTTCTTTAAATAAGATAGACATTGTTTATGAAACTAGATAACTACATCAAAGACGTGAATAAAAACCCTACGCACATTATAATAGTAGTGTGCTTAAAATCCGTGACTTTTCTATTGTTAGAAGTAATAAGAAAAGCTAAATCATGAAGGCATACTCGACGTCACCAACTTGTTTGGTGTCTTTTACTTAATTTGTTTATAAAATATATGAGAAAACTTATACGCGTACAAATATTTTTTTAATTTGACGTGACAAGAAAAATTAATAGTAACAATTAACAAAATTATAGCATACAAGTATTGATACCACCTTATACATTGGTCAAGTGACCTATAGACTGGGACTCTGGGAGTCAGGGTGTATCTCAAGACACTCATGGAATTTTTTGTGCAATATTAATTTTGATAAAAAATAAATAAAAAAAAAAGGCTCAATTTTTCTTTAACACATCCGGTCCTAAAAATTGTGTTTGTAGTATTGTTTAGTTTATTTTAAGTGCATCCTAGTCGTTTTGTGTCCTAGTTCCGTCCCTGGACCGGTCGTAATCGGGTGCCCGTTGAACACATGGAACACTACCAAAGATGCGCGACACACCACAGTAATTGAGGACCACACACATGAATAAAGAAACAATAGGTGATTCAATGGTCAGCTTACCAAACCAACTAAAAGTGTCGATGTACATTTTTTATGTAAGTGTATTATACGATATGTTTATATATAAATGAGGTATAAATAAATAATACGGCAATGATATATACACATATAAATTTACTTGGCACACATACAAATCATGAATAAGGACAAAAAATACACATGTAAATTTATGTGTGCAAAGTAAATTTGTATGTGTATATATCATTGCCCTAAATAATAACTGTGATTGTATCCCTAGGAGTATTTGATAACGGTTTTGTGATTGTAATGTATGTTGATGTTACACCATTGTGACATACGGCCACAAAAACGCCATATCATACTGTTGCTACTAGTCTTTTATACGAACATGGACGGAACTATTAAGGGACCGGGGAGGGCCCCGGCCCCCCCAAACTTTGCGGCGCCTAATGTAAAAATTATAGGTTTTAGGGGTAATTTAGTTGTGGTTACAAACAAATCTCCGATTCCCCCCCCCTCCAAAAAAAAAATAAAGTTCAAGTTCCGTCTATGTATACGAAGATAGGACATCACCTTACGAATTCACGAGGAGCATGTGTGATTTAATTATTAAATTTTTTAATGTGTCCTCGTGTTTCCTGTTCCCATGTTACAATTATTTTTTAATTCATAACCATCTACTCCGAGATATATACATATTTTTAAACTCAGATTCTTAGTTTATATAAGTTTCCCCTCTTCATGATTTATATAGTTATACAACATTTATTTTCCTCTTCATGATTCGTATAGTTATACTTAAAGCATTAGTTTAATTGTCTTCAGGTTGTCCACTATGAGGAACGCGTATATCAGAAATATTGAAATTAAATTAAAATAACACATTAGATCGAAATAAAAATAACATTTTTCTTACATATCTTTGCGTAAGTAACTACATTTGAAAACTAAGAACTCGTGACACATCCGCCATCAACAAATATCACGGACATCAAACAACATTGTAGTTAACGGGGGTGTTTGGTAAAAGTAGCAGTGAGGAATAGCTGTGAGCAGCCACAGCTCACCGCTCACAGCTCATCGCTCCTTTGAAAAATGAGCATTCCTAAAAAAATAGCAAAGCTCATCGCTCCTTTGCCAAACAACAATAAAAATAAAAAAAACTCATTGCTCACCGCTCATCGCTCCAAAAAGCTTCAAAAAGCTCCGCGCCAAACATAGCCATCGTGTCAAGTATCATAGTTAAATTATGCGGGCGATGCAATAGTAAAATCTCATTTGTTTTTTTCTTCGAGAAACTCTATGAATAGTGATGCATGATGATAGTTATTGACCAACGAAAAATGTTACACTTGTTCAATATAAGGTTGTCCGTAATAAGAGAGCACCACAATCAACTTACAACTGCATCTTAGTGTCATATCAATTTTTTCTTTTCACAACAAACTTCACCACCAACTTAGTATAATAAGACAATTAACTTCACCAGCACAATTATATCCAATTTTAGGGGTGAGCAATCCCGACCGAATCCCGACATATCCCGATCTTCCCGAAATCAAACCGAGCATACTCGGGTCGGTACTTGGTTTGGGTTTTCTTTCGGTTTCGGGTCGAGACGGGTCAAAAACCGAGAAGAAACTAACAATACCGACCGAAGTGGATCAAACTGAAACCGACCTGACACAGACCAACCATAATCGGGTCGGGATTCGGGATGGGTTTTTCAGCTAGTCGGTTTCGAGTCGGGACGGGTCGATTACGGCCCGATGCTCACCCCTATCCAACGTACATAATAATATACCCCAGATAAACAAATTAAACAACTCACTTTAGCCCACACAAGACTCTTCCACTACTCGATCTTGGGGACGACCGAGTCTTTTTTTTTATTATTTTTATTTATTTATTTTTTTTTTTTTTGGTCTTGCACGCGTGCTAGTTGGGTGACTGTAACAAGAAGGACGCGTCCTCCTTGTGTCTTCGATGCGTCTTCTCCAGCTTGTTATGGGTGGTTTAAGGCAAGCATACTTAGAAAATGATTATTGGATTGATGGATGAAAATAAAAAGAAATGGTGGAGTGAAAAAGAAAGTATGAAGATGATGATGAATGAGACCTACAAAAGAAAGAAAGATTAATTTACCCCCATGTGAGTTGTGACTTACACATGAGGGGTTTGATTGTTAAAAACTGACGTCCGTTTAGTCAAAGAACTATAAGTGTTAAGGTTTTCAGAGTTAGAGATCATCTGGGTCAGAAAAAAAGGTCAACGCAAACCACATGCACCATCTGTATAGTTTACTCTAAAATTTAACACATCTTTGCTTCACAATATCGCATAACTATAAAATCATAAAATTAATCGTAACAACGACCTTACCCAAGGTCGGTCTACCCCATAGGATGCTCCCCCTCCTATGTTGACCACACTGAAGACGGCCCTCCTTCATTTTTTGCTTGGTTCGATCGGCCAGGCAACCTTTGCACATGCAAAGGTTCGTGTGGTCCCTCACCTTTTGGCGTGTGCAATTTTTTTAATTAATTTTTGTGAGGTATATTTTTTTGTTGTAACTGAGGTTGCCTAACAATAGACTTAGTAGTATCATGTGTTTGGTCATAGAGGATAAGCCGAGAAACCTTCCTATCAGCCTAAGATCATCGATCACTTAGCAAAATATAAATTCAACATATTTTACAAGATTCCAATACATATTCGAAGATATCTCTTCATCACTCCATTTCTATATATAATAACGTACGTAAATGACACAATAATTTCAGAACAAAACCATAAAGTATTTGACTTTAGATAAACTATACACCAAGACTTGACTTAAATACACTCAACCCAATTCCACACGAAATCAAAACAAATATTCTTTCTGCCAAAAATAAGCAAAAACTTAGCTGTTTTATTTTATTTTTTTTATAAAAATTTCACATGAAAATGGGTTTTAACATGGTACCTTCCCCGTCATCATCCATACTAAAAACAAAACCCATTGACAGTGACACACAATTATTTCACCAATTTACACACACTAATAATAATAATCTCACATTTTTGTATAATAAAAATAATATATTTTCTAGAGTACTGTACATGTTTTATATCTATATAAATAAAGCCCTTTTAATTGATAATTCTCCTACAAATAATTCTTAGCCTCCCAATTTATTTGACTGGTGCTTATTAACTTCAACTCAATTTTGGAGGTATATTTTTTTTTGGTTTTTGTTAATTCAATCATTTGTGCTATTAAATGGGTACAATATAATCTTTTAAGGGTTTTGACTTTATAAAGTTATATGTTTATGATATGATGTCTAATTGTGCAAGAAGAAATGGGTATGATTTGTTTTAAAGATTTGTTTTTCATATAATTTCAGGTTTTTGATTGCATGTTTTTATTTTCTCCAAATCTTGAATTTGGGTTTTTATAAAAAAGATTCATTTGTATATAATTCTTGGGTTTTGGATGTATAAAGTTTGTGCTTTTTAATGACCTTGAATTTGGGTTTTTATAAAAGGTTCATTTGTATATAATTCTTGGGTTTTTGATGTATAAAGTTTGTGTTTTTTAATGATCTTGAATTTGGGTTTTTATAAAAGGTTCATTTGTATATAATTCTTGGGTTTTGGATGTATAAAGTTTGTGCTTTTTAATGATCTTGAATTGGTTATAATTAGATTTATGGCTTTGATAACATAAAGTTGGTGCTTTTATTCTTATGATCTTGAATTGGGGTTTTTGTTAATCATGTAAATATGCAATTAGCTTCTATTGATTGTTACAAATAGTATAATTTTCGTCTAGTTTTTGGGTTTTGGGTGCATAAAGTTGGTGCCTTTATTGTTATGATATTTACTTGGTGTTTTTGTAGTTTACCCGATTATTATGCAATGAAAGGCTATATTTGATTATAAAGATTTAATCTTTTTAAGGTTTTTAGAACATAAAGTTGGTGCTTTCATTGTTATGAACTTATGATCTTGAATTGTGCAATGAAAAGGGTATATTTGATTATGAAGATTTGATCTTTATCGAGTTTTAAGATGTTAGTTGCATAAAGTTGGTGTTTTTATGGTTATGATCTTGAATTGGGCTTTTTGTAATATATGCAATTGTGCAATGGAATGAGTGTAATTGATTCTAAAGATTGAGTTTTGATCCGAGTATAGGGTTTTGAGGGCATAAAGTTGGTGCTTTAAGCAAATTTTACGGAAAGATGACAATTGGAAATGAAAAGCATGCTAAAGAGAAGAGATCAAGAAAGAATAAGCAACCAATTGTCGATGAAAAGTCACCATTGTTGCCCACCAAAGGTGAAGAAGAACATAGTTTTGATGAATTCAATGGAGCTTCTTATACCGGTGCTGTGTTTAATCTGTCAACAACAATTGTGGGTGCTGGAATCATGGCTTTGCCTGCGACAATGAAAGTTTTGGGACTTGTACCTGGGATCGCTTTGATTATCTTTATGGCGTTTTTGACGGATGCTTCGATTGATCTATTGATTCGGTTTAGTAGGGCTGGGAAATCACTTTCGTATGGAGGTGTTATGGATGATGCTTTTGGAAGTATTGGTCGAATGTTGCTGCAAGTTTGTGTGATGGTTAATAACATCGGTGTTCTTGTTGTTTACATGATTATTATCGGTATGTGGCTCAATTTTTACTTTGTTTTAGAGTTTGATTTGTTTTTATTGTGTCGAGATTGATTTTGGTTTACATTTGAATTGTGTCGTTTAGGTGATGTGCTTGCTGGAACAACTTCCGATGGGATTCACCATGCTGGTGTTTTACAAGGATGGTTTGGAGTGCATTGGTGGAACGGTCGTTTCTTTGTGCTTCTTGTTACCACCCTTGGTGTATTTGCACCATTGGCAAGCCTTAAGCGCATTGGTTAGTCTTTTCACTCAATTAGCTAGTTTATGGAATTAATTTTTGGCACAATATCTTGTTTTTGCTGATATATACCGTTTTATGTTATATGCGTGAAGTATCTGTTTAAGTTTATGTGGTAACTTTCTTACAACTTAATATGCACTATAATATAAAACAGAGCATAAGAAACAAACCACAAGCCACAAGGATTGTTTATCCGTTCAATGGAATGCACCAAGATTTTTAGGGTCATGCCCAAAAGTTAATCTATCCGTTAATTTTAAAGACATTACACGAAAGATGGACTTGCACTTAATCAGATGGACTCCCTTTACTAAGTAGCCATTTATCCCGAGTTTATTAGGATTATTGCATGAGAACCACTCGTGTTTGAGGGGTTATTTGGATGTGCCTTTTGAAGGTTAGTATGTGATATCAGAATTAGATAATTAGCTGTAACAAAATAGGATGTAGGTGATAGTATTGTATTTGACAAATTCTGATTATTTTACGAGACATAATGACTAAAAAGGATATTCATGCTAGAAACTTAAAAAATGAAACGTGACTATGAGAGTAAGGGCCAATCAAAATAGGTTTTAAAGAAGCAGAGAATAGGTAATTTAGTTTATCCAATAATCAGTTCGTGTCCGGAATCTTTGAGTAACTATGAACCATATATGACATATGAAGTCCTCGAAGACAAGTTTATGAGCTTTATTTGTAGAACAACCTTATATTGAACAATCATATGAGCTTTATCTGTGGTTCATAGTAATTAAAACCATGCCAATATATAAAACAAATTTGATTCAACTTACTTGAATTGTTCTAAGCGTTTTTTCATGTGCGTGCAGATTCACTGAGCTACACATCTGCGTTATCAGTAGCACTTGCAGTCGTGTTCCTTGTGATCACTGCAGGAATTACAATCTTTAAATTGTTAAACGGAAGTATTATGATGCCTAAATTGTTTCCTGATATCGTCGATTTCACATCAGCCTTTAATCTCTTCACAGTTGTGCCTGTTCTTGTGACTGCTTACATTTGCCACTACAACGGTATGCAACAAAACTTTTAGCTAAAACTTAATGATTTGTGAAATTAAGATGCTGAAGTTAGTGAACTTAAATTTTTGCAGTTCACTCGATTGATAATGAACTTGAAGACAATACTAAGATCAAAGCAGTTGTCCGAACTTCACTTGTTCTATGCTCATCTGTTTATGTAATGACAAGCATATTTGGGTTCTTGTTATTTGGTGACAACACGCTTGATGACGTGCTTGCAAACTTTGACACAAATCTTGGAATCCCATATAGCTCATTGCTTAATGATGCTGTCCGTGTTAGTTATGCCGCCCATTTGATGCTCGTGTTTCCTATTGTTTTCTTCCCGTTAAGACTGAATTTGGACGGGTTACTATTTCCTCGTAAAGGAGCTTTGGTGGCTGATAATTTGAGGTTTGCATCGATCACAATTGGCCTCATTGGTGTAATCTTTTTGGGTGCAAATTTCATTCCAAGCATCTGGGATGCTTTCCAGTTTACTGGAGCAACAGCTGCTGTTTGCATCGGTTTCATCTTCCCATCTGCCATCACCCTTGGGTAAGTTGACTTATAACTTTTTGTTTTTTAAATTAATTGTGCACCCGGGCATGAATGTTGATAAATTTTTGGGTTTAAATATCAGGGATCGTTATGGCATAGCAACTAAGAAGGACAAGATCTTATGTATTTTTATGATCGTTCTTGCTGTTTTCTCGAACGTGGTGGCTGTCTATAGTGATGCATTGGCTCTATTCAAGAAGAATGGGCCAACCACTGAATGATGGGTGACGGATTTCTTTGAAGCTCAATGGAGATGGTTTTCATTGCAAGAGAACTTGAGTCACTCCAGGGCTGAGTTGTATAGATGTGTGCTTGTATTTTTGATTGTCATCTCCAACTTGTTTTATATGTCATTGTATTGTGTGTACAATTCAAAACACTTAGAAATCGATTTCATATTATAAACGTATTCATTTTTGTCAATAAGGGTCGAGTCCTGAGGTGATCCATCCTTTCATTATGTCGTGTTACATTTTGTTTTCTTTTTTCTTTCAAAGATGCATTTTAGCTGTATTCTAGTGTTTGAAGATTCATAAGTAGGATACAGATTCTAATAGGCGATCAAAGTTGCCATGGTCGAAATCATTCTTGATGACATATCACATGTTCAAAGCTGTGAGGGCCTACAGGAGCAAAAGGCATCATTGTTGATATCTTATAATGGTTACATTCTCTCAAAAAAACGAAAGTTACCTCCTAGAGGGTGTTTGGATGCGAGTTTTCATAAATTCATAGTAACCCGCGTCAAAACCAACAATAATGATCGATGGCTGTTGTGGTTACTCCGTTCTTTACGATACTTGAGATATATTTGTGTTTTTCATTTAATTAACCACATGTTTTGCCAAAAACAAAGAAATTCGCTAAATGAAAAGTAAAAAAATGTACCCGAAAGTAAGAGATAGAGCTCGTTACTGCATTTTCTGGTCTCGGGTTCGACTCTTTCTGGATGTTACAAGTTTCTCAATTTCTGTCATGGATTAAAGTTGTCAAGATCAAAAGGAATATTAAGAGCAAATATATTACTCCACTGTACTGCTTTGGTTTGATATGGAGTGGAAGAAAGTGAACATATCAAGTGTATGCCATATATTAAGTGTATCCCACATCGGCTGGGAGAGAAAAGTAAAAGAGTGGGGAAGGTGTATATAAGGGGAAAGAAGCCAATGGTCTAGGCACTTACCTGGATGGGGTCAATGGATGATCAAGAAGGTCCATGGCCTAGGTTAGTGACCTCCATTGCACTTCGGAGGGGTGCTACCCTAAGGTCGGTCCAAGTGGTCGAGCCTACATCATAATTTGTGGCAGCGGGGGCCTGCGTTCGCGCGGCCCCTAACCAATTCTTTAGTCCAAACTTAAAGTTCTGTTTGGTTGTCTTGTGAATAAAAAGCAGAATAATTTTGGCTTTTATGCTGTTGCAACTGTTTCAGAGGCATGGATTTAGCAAGATATTCTGTATTCATGATTGTTTATGCTGTTTTCTTGAACATGGTGGCTCTTTGTAATGATGGATTGGCTGTGTTTAAGAGGATAGGCAACAAACTGAATGATGGTGTTGTATGCCTTTCTTTGAAGCCACACTGATGGAGAAAAAGTTTTCATTGCAAGTGAACTCTAGTCGCTAGGGTTGAGTTGTTTGATGTTTGCATATACGTTTTGTGCAAGAGAAGTCGCAAGGGCTGAGTTGCAAAGATAAGAAGATGAGTAAATAAAATATAGAGTAAATTACACTGTTCATCCCTATACTTTTCCCAGATTTCACACGACATCCAAAAGCGCTGATTTTTTCCTTTTTCATCAAAAATCAAGTTTTTATTACGCCGCTAGTCCAAAATCCTGACGATCGTTAAATATTCCAGTTAAGTCGGTCTCACGCGCAACCCACGCGAGGGTAATTTCGTCCGATCACTTTTTTTCTACTTTCCGCTCAAACCGCCTTACATCACTAGGTGACTGTTGCTAGCTTCCCATCCACACACGTGTACTTGCTTTTACAAATCTCGATATATCTATTGTAAATCTCGATTGCATGCAAAGCGTATTCCACAAAATTTCTTTTTCCACTCAAATCTTTTCATCACTTCCCTCTCTCTACTCAACTTTATTTATTTCTTCTTGACACTCTTTTCTTCCCCAAAAGGTCAAAAAAAAAAAAAAAAAAAAAAAGAATGGTGCAGTGCTGGTGTGGACAAACCGCGGTTGTTCGCACATCATGGACAAATCAAAATCCAGGACGTAGGTTCTATGGTTGTTGTGATTTTATTGACTGGTACAATCCCCCCATGTGTGCAAGATCACTTTCAATTATCCCCGGTCTATTAAGGGCAAGGAATGCTATCCAAGCTACATTAGATGATACAAGACGTGAAGCTGCTAAAATGAATAAATACTTGATCTTAAGCTGGGTTTTTTTTAATAGTTTTCGTGTTATTTTACATGTGAAGTAGCAGTTGGGAATCGAGTAGGTGATGGGTTTTGATTTGTTTTTTTTTAGATGTATTTCATCACCCGTGTAATTTTTTGCTGCTTATGAAGTATTAGTTTAATGGTATCAACCATTGATGGAGTTGTGAAATTGTCATTGTTTTGTTGTTATTGATTTATGTCGCGGTTAAACTTAACATTTACTTGTTGACTTTGAAATGGGTAAACATAAGTACTTGACCATTCTCTCATTGGGTTAAGTTTGTCTATTATAATCCAACATAATGGTAGTAAGCATGTTCAGTTTGGTTTTGTTAAGAATGGAAGTTGAGTTTTGCACTAACATGAAAAACAATTGTTTTTGCATACTATAACACAAGTGAAGGGAACTTTAGAACCTTGTTGACATAGTTTTTGTCAAAATAGTCATAATAATTTGCATTTATTCAATTGCATTATGTAGATGCAAGTCATCATGTCATTTGCACCAACAGAAAATAAGCTAAACATGTAGAATATTAGTCATAAAAGCTTTTAATTGCATATTGTCAATGCAACAAGTTGCAATGACTTGAAAATTGCAATGGCCTAGTACCAAGTCTTAAACATAAATCCACATACACGAAAACAAATAAAAATAAGTCTTAAACATGTTCAAACATCTGTCATTACTTTCTAACTCCAAAGTAATCCTGCTCAAGTCTTGTTTGGTGTATCAGGTCCAACTCTCTTACTAACTCCACCTCCTCTAAATATGTCATTCCTTATTGCCTGTCTGTTCCATCTTGGTGATCCAGGACTTCTGCTTCTGCTAGAAATTCCACTTTGACAGCTTGGAGTTGCATTAGGATGCCTTTGGCTTTCTGTACTAGCAGTAGATGCACCTGACCTTTGACCACTTTGATTTGCAGAAGGAGGAGTGCCATTTCCAGCAGTGTTGCTTCCACCTGCATTATCCACATTATCTTATAAATTTGTAACACATGAAAACTAATTAAAACATACAAAATACAACAAGTTAGTAGCACCAAACATTTAATACCTTCTCTTGAAACAAAAGATGGTGAACCTTCTGTGTAATCATCCAAACAAAACCTGACTCTCTTGCGGGGTCTTGGAGTACCAGATGAACCACCAGAAGCTTCAACATTTCTCCCTCTTCCTGTGCTTGTATTTTTAGACCCAGAAGTTGTTGCACCACCTTGACCCTTGCATGACTGTTTGTTGTGACCTGGGTTTCCACAAGAAGAACATTTAACAGTTCTCCCTCTCCTACTCAACTTACCATCCTTAACACATGGTGTGTCCTCCAATTGTCCTTTGACTATCTTCTTCTTAGGCCTGCCAACTTGAGGGTGATAATGTGGATGAGTTAGTGTTGTAAGACACGGAGATTTCTTCCAGTCTGCCCTCCCACTACATGGTTGTATCTTGAAACTATAAACTTTTTTCCAATTTTCTAACCAATAACACTTATCAACCCAAGCCTCTGATAGTGGTACAGGTTGGCCATTCACAACCATATTCCAGTTTGCAGCAACTGCATGCCTACAAGGAAAGCCTGAAATCTCCCATCTCCTACACGTACATGTTTTTCTTTCAACATCAACTACCATTTGTTCCCCAAAAGATCCAGTAACCTGATACTTTTGACCACCATTCCACATAACTTTATAATTGCTAGCAACATTTTTGATTTTTGACATTATAAGTGTGGCTGTAGGAGTTAGAGGACCAGGACACTTGTCAATAGCTTTCTGAACATTCACAATTCTTTTCATGCAGTACTCCCTGATGTACTCTAACAAAGTGATAATAGGTTTGTCCCTACCAAGGACAAGCTTACCATTCAACACTTCACACATGTTATTGAGCAACACATCTGAACGAGCTCTTCCTACAT
>LBNU01026106.1:49808-60374 GCA_014162995.1 Artemisia annua
TCTAGCTACAAGACTCGTTAATAAAGAAAAGCGCTTCTTGGGAGGCAACCCAAGGTTTGTGTTTATTTGTTTGTTTGTTTGATTTTATTTGTTTCCGTATGTATGTTATTTTTCTTGTTATTGATTCATGCTTCAAAAACTAACTTGTGAAAATGCTTTATTTTGTTTTTAACTTCATCTTAACTACATATAAAGGTATTTTGCAAAAGATAAGCGTAAGGGAAATCTAAATCGGTTTATAAGAACGAATGAACATGAATCATAACAATGTAAATTAACATGCATATTAGTACTTGTTTGAGTCAAATGCTTGTATCGAGTCATAATGATGTTTTTGCAGGAATTCCAGGAAGTAAGGTATAGTTTTTCCAAAAATTTTCCAGAAACTTAACATGAGAATTCTGTCAGATCATTTCTGACGGCGTCAGGCAGCAATTTTCTGAAATTTTTGAAAGTTTTGTTTTTCTTCCGAAATCATAAAAAGTTTTGTTAATTCTCTAACTTATAATCTCCAGGAATTCTGCAAAAACATTCATTCCACAAGCATTATATCCTATTATAGATTATACCGCCGATTTTACGCGAGGTTCGCCTTTATTGTTTTTCAGGTTAACAGGTTATTTTGGACAAGGAGATGATTTATATTTCGGAAGGGAAGCTTTGAGCGTTCATCTTTCTTGGAAGAAAATCTAACCATGTAACCTCACTATCCACACCAAACGAATCAGGGGAGTATTTGTTTCATTCTTTCATTTTCATTACTTTTACATCTTTTATGTGAACATTGGGGACAATGTTCGGTTTAAGTGTAAGGGGGGTAAATGAAGACACCTTAGAGAATGCAATTGCGCTTGATTTTTGTTTGTTTGATAGTAAATTTGTAATAAAAATGAAAGAAATATTTGTTAGGGCAATTTTAGCGCCAATTTAAATTTTTTTACAACATTTAGAAGTGAAACTTTGGTCCTAATAAGCGTCTCATGGATAGGAAATTATATGACTAGCACAAAAAACCGTACCACTAAAAAATTTTCCACCCCAAATATGTGAGGTTCGCCCCAAGAATTGGTAGGAAAAGCATTTATGCTATGATGTGTGTACCGGTAGCACTTAGATTCTAGAACTTGCGTTAGGACCATCTCAAATCCACAAGTGAGACTACATTCGTGTAGTTAGATCTACTACATGATAAGAGGCATTAGGATTAACCCCTTGTTTTACACCCGTGTTTTTGTTATAATTACATTGGCTACATTGGTCAAGTAATTCTCCCACACCTTTTGCGTTGTACCTATTTTTGGTACACAATACCCCTAGTACACCCCTCAGAGCCTATCTTTTCGTTTCGACCTTTGAGCATCTTACTCAAAGTGAGAATTTGTTACACCCCACTTAAATGTACACCCAAATCGCCTTAGCCTACCTTGTATGCACTCATCTTTAGTGCATTATTGTTACAACATTTGTGTTAAACCATTTGTTAATTATCTAATTGATTACATGGTTGCTAAGTCGAGTCATATCTTGTACATATTGTTTTGGGACGATTGGGACTCATGGGTAAAGTACTAGTGTAATGGAGTAATGGGGAAGAACAACATTATTACCCTATATGTGCTAAATATTTTTAAAAGTACTCCAAGTTTTTCGATTATCTTAATTCGAGTCATTAGATTAGTTATTTGTAAAGTATGTAAAAGTTCAAGTGTAAGGGGAGAACCGAGGCCCCTATGATGTATTATTTTGGATGGTAGGGCAAGAGTGTATGCAAAAAANCATTGACTCGGCTTTTTGACACTTTTCCACATCTCGTGCTCGTATTAGGCTTTTTGGTTGATTTTCATGCCATTTATGCAATATCCTTTCCTGCACAATTACAAACACAAAAACACGATATCTTTGGCGTTTAACGTTAGTTTTTTTGGTCTTTTTAACACTTAAACTAAGGTCAAAAGTATGTGTAAAATAGCACATACCAGGCATAAGCAACCGGATAGATGCCATTGTTAGCATCAAGTCCAACAGTTGTTAACAATTGGCCAGGGAAAGGGCCACTGATAAAAGCTCCATCCAACCCCAACAGTTCTCTTCTACTAGCTTTGAATCCCTTCTTTAATGCACCAAGACACACATATATTCTCCTGAATACTCTAGTAGGACAGTTATGATCTTCAGGCATTTCTACTTGACATTTCACTGTAGTTCCTGGATTTTGAGTCATCAACTCTTGAGCATAGTCTTTAAGCAAAGCATATTGACCCTTGTGGTCACCCACTATCAATTTGTCGGCTGCAGCCTTGGCTCTGAATGCCTTCATTCTAGAAACATTTACTTCCCATTTCTTCTGAAGGGCATCTTGAACTGCTTTTGTAGGGATTTCTGGATCCACAGCAACTTCATCCATAATTTGAAATGATAGAAATTTGTAGTTGCAAGCTTTAATGTCCCTTGTTTGTAGACATAAATGCTCACTGTGGTGAGTCTTGCAAATCCAAGTTTCTTTACCTAACTCTTTAGTGCAATAAAGTTCCCATGGGCAACTCTGATTACTTGTTTCTTCAAATATTCCCTCTCCTTTGTCTTTGTCTGCAGAACCAACTTTTGACCTAGACCTAGTTGTTGGACCAGCGGACTGACTTGGGCTTACCTTTGATGAGTCATCCACAGAAGGCCCATCATTTAATGGCCCATTATTAAGGTCAAATACAGGAATGGCACCTTCATATTTGGCCCTAACTCTAACTTTGTCATTCCTAACCAGCTTGAGTTTTCTTCTAGTTTCTATGGAATGAATGTAAACTCTATCTTTTATAGCCTTACTAGAACCAAATCTTTGTCCTGGATAAAACCCAAACTTCTTAACAATAAAGTCATCTTTCTCTTTCTCCTTCCTTAACTTCCTAAGTTGCTTTTGTACATCTGTAGCTACTGTTTCATCAAAGTCACTATCAAAATCATCTGAATCAAATACTTCTGACTCAGTATCACCTATCAAGTTATCTGGAACCTTATTGTTTAAATTTGCAAAAAGATCAGGGGTTGCCTTATCAGGTGAAATACCAAAACAAAAACGTGGTTCAACATGAGGTTCATGTATAACGTTATTCTCATCAAAAAATACCTCATCATCCTCTTCACTTTCAGTATCCTCATCACTTTCAGTATCATAACCATAACTCACATCAGCATCTTCATTCTCAAAAGGACCACGTGGTGAATACACATCATCGACCATAATCGGTATACCATTATCATTAATTATGTTTTCAGGACCTAAGTTAGCGTTCATATGATCACCACCTACATTGCCATTCATTTGATCATTAGTATCTAAACCCACAGAATCATCACCTACATTACTAGCATTCAATTGCTCATTAGTTTCGTCTAATGTAGCATGACCATCAACAATCATAGGATCTACATTATATATGTTTTCTTCATTTTGACCTACCCTAACGTTATCATCAACAACCATATCATGTAGCTCATAATATTCTACCCTCAAAGAATCTTCAGCTACATGTTCTTGCCTATCATTATCTCCAAACTGACTTAAATTTATACTACCAAACACCCCATCTATATCATCTAGTTCTTCATCTAAAGCTGGAACATAAGACTCTTTAACAGGTAATTGAGTAAACCTAGACTCTTGAGTAGGTATTTCATTCACCCTTGGCTCTTCATTAGGTAACTCAGTAAACCTAGACTCTTGAGTTGGTATTTCGTTCACCATTGGCTCTTCATTAGGTAACTCAGTAAACCTACTAATTTCATCACTTACTTCAGCCTCCTCAGGAATAACATAATCCAATAAAAGCCTCTTAGATCGAGTTCTTCTAGAAATACTACTACCAATAAGCCTACGGTTACTAGGACTACCATCATTGTCCTCATCTATTTCATTAAGAATAAGACCCATTGCCTGATATGGCTTGAAATAAGTTCCTACTTTGGACACTACATGTTCTATGTACACTTCAATGACCTTATGCTCAGCTATAAACTTACTTAAATACCGTACATCATCATCACTACATAATGAATGCAAGCCAACGTCAAAATTCTTACCAGGTTCAAGAAAGTTATAAAACATTATTTTTCTATCTGTCCAACCCAAGTCCTGAACCATTTCATCTAAGTCGTGAATCGAGAACGTTTCAGTATCCACCATATCAACAATAGTTTTCCTACCATTACGGTATACCCTTCCAGGATACAAGTCAAACTCACCTCCATGGTGTATCCTCATACAAAAGCAAGTAGGAAGATCTTCTGCAAAAAGTCAAACAATAATTATGAACTCATCAATATAGAATGTGAACCATTTTATACCTAATCGAACAAAATTAAAAGTAAAACAAAAAATATTAACCAAGGTAGGACACTTACTATAATCATACTTTGCAGTCTTATACATGTCTTCATCATTATGATACTCTTGATCGTCACCCATTATCCTCCATTTAATAGTACCCATTTTGTTAAACAACCATAAGAAATTTATGAACAAAAATTATTAGGAAAATATTGGGGTTTAGCTGTGTGCATTAAAGAGAAGTTGTGAGATGAATTTTGTGAGAGAAATGATGTGAAATTGTGTTGGAAAACAGGGATATAGGGAGGGAACAGTGAAAGGACAAGTTGGAACAGCGAAAGGACAACTCGTCAGGTAGTAGTTGGGAAAAAGTAGGAAATAGTGCTCGGACGAAATTACCCTCGCGTGACTGGTATGTGCTTAAACACATACCTTTTCTTTACCAAATTAAGACCCAAAAGACCAAAAACCCGCTAATAAATGCCAAATATATGTGTTTTTGTGTTTTTATACATGCAGGTAATAAAATATGAGAAAACGACAGAAACCGAGACAAAATCACAAGAAACGAGCACGAGAATGGAAAGAGTATAATTTATAGCCGGGAAATGGATTTAAGCTCAAATTGTCAAAACGAGTCCCTAGAAGTCCCTAATATTCCTAGAAGAAGTCCCCGAGCTAAATTTGAAGATTTTACAAACTTGGTCCCTTAAAAATCAGAACTTACCTTCTCAACCCCTAAACTTATAAACCTTAAAACAATTAACCCTTATTTCCTATAACCATTTAACCCAAAATACATTTAACCCATTTCAAACCCAAAGCCCAAAAACAATTTACCCAGCCCACTCCCACTAACCCCTATACCCGGCCCCAAAATAAAATCAAAATACAATTAAAAAATAAAAAAAACGCGCCCCCTAATTCACCCCCAACCCAGAACATTCCACTGTTCACCGTGCCCTAATTTCACCACAGTCAAATTCGTCCAAATTAACCAATCATTATCCAATTATTAGCTCTAGAAGATGTCAGAACCATGTCAGAAGAATCTAGGGAGGGCTACGTGGACCAATGGCATACTACACGCAGGATTAAGGAGGATATTTCAATCAAATCAAAGGCTAGAATTCAATGGAAGCATCTGGGACATGATCCAAGGGACGAAAGAAGAGTTTCTGGGACATTCATGGAACCTCTTAACCGACTCTTGAAGGCTATAAAAGGGGCCAAGCTCATGGGTGCTAGTGTCTAGAATTTAAGCAATAGAATAGGTTGCCATTTTAATATTTAAGCTTTCTTAATCACTTTGTAATCTGCTTTTGTACTCAAGTTTCAAGTATTTCAATAAAATTTAGTTTTATTAAGCTCTTTTTCTCCTTACTGCTTATTGTCCTTTTAGCTTATTTCTGATAAAAGTCTCTAAATCTACTTAGCTTATTTCATCTTTTAAGATTAGTTTACTGCTTTTCATAACCAAAAAAGAAAGAAAGAAAAAAATAAAATAAAAAAAAATAAAAATAAAAAAAATAAATAAATAAATATCATACAAGCAACTGAGTAAATAAGCAATAGCTTAATTTGAGGTTTGTGATTGATAAGCTAAGGTAGAAAGGGAAGGCCTTAGCCTGTCATAAAGACAGGCATCTGTGGAAAACCCTTCATATAAGTCAAGGGTAATATCTAGTAAGTCCTCTGTTAAACTCTACATTCTTATTAGCTTAATTACTGTACTTCTAGCTTTATGGTGCTTGATTTAGCTTATTTAGTTCAGTAGTAGTCTAATTTCTATCTCTTGCATGTTCTAGTTTAGATTCAAGTTGCAACTGCCTTGGTAAAGTAGTATCTGCAATTCTTGTTCTGTGTTGTTGAATGCTGGTGCTTCCTGCTCAGTAGTCTTTAATATAGATAAGAATATTAGCTTGATCATTAGTGTGTTTATTTTATGCTTAAAACTGCATTAGATAGTTATAAGGCATAGTTAAGGACTGTTTGGATCAGTGGCCTAATTTGAGTCCCAGTGACTTGTTAGTGGTAAACTTAGCTTAGACATAACACATTAGGTGCATTTAGGTCAGTAGAATAATAAAACCTTAGGTCTTTTAACAAAAAGTCAAAAGTAGGTTATAAGGTTATTATAGTGAGCATTAGTAGTTTTTAGCAGCTGCACTTATAGATTTATGTTAAGAAATACTTGCATTTAGGGATATTTAGTCATTAACAAGCTTAAAATATCATTTAGGATCAGATCATTGCATTAGAAATCCATAAAAGTCAATTTCAGTGTACAATCATAAAAGTCAAACTTAGGGGTAAAGCTGCTCATTAGGGTCTGTTTTAGGGTGAATTTATGTGAACAAAGGTTGTTTATGAGGCTTGATATTGCATCTGAGTTTAGTTTAGCTACCATAGATTAGGTNCTTATTCAGCTTAGTTAATTTCATTTTAGTAGTTTATTTAGTATTAATGTAGCTTATCTAGTCTTTATAAGTATCTTAGATCATAGTTGAATCTGCTTTTCATAGGTTGGATTAACTTTTATTTCTGAACCTTGAAACTGTCATAAATTGGAATCTGTGATACTACATTCCCATTGTGCATTGGTTTGCTTCTTAGTCTAGACAGCTTATTCTACTTCTAGGGAATTAGTTTGCATCAGTAATAAGTAGTTTAGAGGTTAGGTTAAGCAATTAGTAGTTTTAAGTGAACCTTAGGGAGTGTTTGGATTAGGCTTTAACTTGGGGTATTAGTTGTTAAGTTACTGTCAATTCTGCATTAGTAGAGTGCCTAGGGTATATTAGAATAATACAAGTCACAATATTGCATATTCAATAGCCAAAAAGTCAAATCTTAAAAAAAAATATATTAGGTCTGCTAATAGAACAGTAGGTAAGCTTGTGATTATAGGTGCATAATTAGTTTAAGTAGCTTAATTTAGGATCACTATAGCTTAATATATCATAAACAAGTAATTAGGAACAATCAAAGTTGGATAAAGTCAAAACTTAGGTTCTTTATATAAAGTCAAATCTGCATAAAGGTTTTAGTTGGACAGATTTTTAATAGTGATTCTAGGCTTGATTTTTTGGGTGAAACTAAGTTTGGATTGTGGATTTGAGTCATTTGGTGGTCAGCTTTCAATAATCAACAAGCTTTTTTCCCTTTTAAGCCCTTATAAGTCCTTAAAAATAAGCACAAAAGTAGCTATTTGCTGAGCATCTCCCCTGCTACTCAGTCAAGTAACCTAGTTCATAAGCTCATAGTTTGATTTCTAGTGAAGCTTTTTGAGGGATTTTTGGGGCAAAATACTCACAATCCAGCAAACTTTCAGAATCTGCTTTTGAAAATCCATATAGAGCTAATTAAGACTGCTTATTTGATCCCTTAAGTTTGTCCCATTTCTGTTTGAACTATAATCTGTCTAAGTGCTTATTGGGCTTATCTTTGTGCTTTTCTGTTATTTTCTTGATCCATTGTGCTTATTTAGGTTAGTCTTAGGTTCTGTAAAAGTTTGGTCTTATTTTCTGTCCAATTGCTTAAAAAGTGCTTATTTCCCAACTGCTTATTGTGTCCAAACAGCTTATTAGGGTTCCAAATTAGGTAATTTTATTTTTCTTAGGTTCTTAGATATAATTTGGAATTTTCCTAAAAAAATCAGAATTATTTGAGCTTATTTGCTATTTATTTTATTTAATTTTAGTTTTTAATCACTTTTTAATTAGTTTTAATTAATAATTACTAGATAAAAATCCAAATAAAATAGTTTTCTGTTTTAAAATTACTTTTAAGTTATTTTATAATTTTAGAAAAATAAATTTTACTTTTCCAAATTATTTTCTATTTATTTAGTATTTTTGGTAATTAATAATAATTAATATTAGTTTTTAATTAATAATAAATATATAAAAAATATAAAAAGGGTATAATTTAAGTTTTAAAACTTAGTTTAGAGTAATTTAGGATTTTCAAAATTATTTTTTTACTTTTCTTAATTTATTTTCCTTTTTAGTTTAAATTAAGTAATCTAAATTAGTTTTTAAGTAAAAATAAATAAATAAAAAGTAATAAAAAGTATTTTAAATACATAAAAAGTTTAAATTTACGTTTTAAACCCTTTAGAATTTAGAATTTACTTTTAGGACTTAGGTTTTCCCTAGTTGACTTAGTTTTTTCCCGAGAATAGCTCGGGAATTTAGGATTCAATCCCGTTTTACGTTTAGGTTTTAATTTTCGTGTTTTACGTGCTCTTTCGTGCTTTTCCGTGTTTATTTGTTTTTACGTGCTTATTTGTAGAAATTTAGGGTTCCCTTAGCCTGCACGACACGATTCATTTCTTGAATCACGAACACGAACCAACGAACCAAGTCTTAGCCTTCGTTGGGAGAAACGACCCGGGGATACATATTTACCGGTGCTATCCTCGGACTATATATATTTGGTTTTGTACATCAGTGACATGCACATGAGGACCAACTTAACTGGATATTTAACGACCGTCAGGATTTTGAACTAGCTGCGTAATAAAAACTTGATTTTGGATGAAAAAGAAAAAAATCAGCGGTTTTGGATGTCGTGTGAAATCTGGGGAAAGTATAGGGATGAACAGTGTAATTTACTCTAAAATATAAGCAACTAACTGACCGAAATGTTTGTCGTCTGGCAAGTTAATTTTGCTAGTTAAAAAGGAAAGAGTCGACTTTGACAACAATTGTCATAAGGGTGGTGATACTTCCACATACACTTTTACTTCTTCCACATAAATTTACACATACATTTAGTGGGGACCACTAGATCATACAACTAAAATGTATGTGGAAGAAGTAAAAGTATATGTGGAAGTATCATCACCCTTGTCATAAGTACCTATTCTTTATTGATTCATCTCTATAGAATGATTCTTGCGTAAATTCCCAAAAAGGGACAAAACCTTGACTGAATTCCCACAAAGGTACATTTTCAAGTAGCATTCCCAATTTGGTCATGTGCGAATGTGCGAATGTGCGATCCCATTAGTTTGTGACACACGTGTCCCAGGCAAGAAGTACTATATCAATCACTTGTCCCCCACTCACTGTCACTTGTCCCCCACGTGTCTATAAACAAATGTGCGATTTGAAATGTGCGAATGTGCGAATTTCGGCCACACCCATGTGACTAAATTTCTTGGAAAAGAAAACAAATCTTACTTTTGTACCCTATGCAGTGTACCTTTTAGNGTTATTTGAACATTGGGGACAATGTTCATCTTAAGTGTAAGGGGGGGGGGGGCCGGGGCTCACGAGACCAGATGAATGGTTGCGCCTAGTGTAATTTTCATAAAAATGCATATTTTTCCCAAATGAACATGGTCCCTAAATTTTGTGTCACATAAATACATGTCTTATTTAGTTTGTCCACTAAATGCCTTATTAATTTGTTTACTACTAGTAGTTTTGATGAATCGTATCGTTTATTTCATTTATATATTTTTTATACTGGTAAAAAGATTTTGTGTAGCTAATGCCGAGTCGGAACCCAGTTTATTAAAAAAAGAAAAAAGAAAAAAAAAGAAAAAAATTGCAGCTAATAACTTAGAGTCTTGAGTCTACCTTGATGTACACAGCCACACTGATTGATCTAAGGTACGTTTTCTTTTATCTGATACAAATTGCATCAAAGGTGATATACTAAAAACCGGGTCACATGTTTTAAAGGTATCAAAATCATGTGCATAATGTTATTTTTTTTTGAACATCTGCATAATGTTAATTAAGTATGTAAAAGGGTAAAGTCCATAAATTAGCAACGTACTTTCTTAACTTTACATAGTTAGGTAACGAACTTTTTTTATTACCAATTTAGTATGTGAAACTTGCTAATTTTCGACAATATAGTCATTATGACCTGCTGTTTTACTAAAATACCCTTGTGTTCTTCACATAAATTTGCATCGTTAGTCCTTTTTATTAACGGCCGTTAGTAAATAACTTAAAATTTAGATTTCTTACTTATTCATCCGCTTTCGTCCCTTTTTACACGTTTTATTCCTTTTTTGTACGTTTTCATCCGTTTTTTAATTGTGATTTTCGTCCGTTTTTGTACGTTTTCATCCGTTTTAAAACGTTTTCGTCTGTTTTTCTCACCTATTGCATTTTCAGGTTAAAATCTCGCGTGTCTTGACGTAAAACATCATTCCGGACAACTTTCATGTTTCACACTTTTGATGATTCGGACAAGAAAATGGTCAAAATCGTGATTTTAAAAAA